>JABCRI010001285.1:0-56149 GCA_015143295.1 Tetracentron sinense
AGTCCATGATAAACACTGAATCAGGTTACTCATTTTGTACAACCACTTTTATGTCGATTGGATGAGATTATAGCATTGTACCACAAGTTCGCCAATGAACCCCTCATTTGATGCTGTATAATAGACAATATTATTTTCTCAAAATGAGAAAACTTGAAAGAAAAGAATTTCTTTCTAAAGTAACATACAAATAACATTTTGCATCTCAAATAACATTTAGCATCTAAAATAACATTATAAAGTTAAAATAACATTTAACATCTAAAATGACATGTTTCAGCTTATTTGACGTAGTCCATGATAAACACTGAATCAAGTAACTCATTTTGTATAAGCACCTTTATGGCGACTGAATGTGATTATAGCATAGCCCCACAAGTTCGGCAATGAAACTCTCATTTGATGCCGTATAATATATGATATTTGTTTCTCGAAATGAGAAACCTTAAAAGAAGAGAATTCCCTTCTAAACTAACATGTTGCATTTAAAATAGCATTCTTCATATAAAATAACATTCTGCATCTAAAATAACATTTGACATGAGTCACTCTCCAAATAAGAAACAGGTTATGTAAAGACCTGTCACAATTCAAATAAATTGTATAGTAAGAACATCAATTATGAGAACTAATATATATAAAAGAGATCATTACTTCATTAGTCATTACACTGCAACTAGCATATAAAGCGTCATCAATTACATGAAAGAACAAAAAAAGTATCATCAATTACATGACGAACACAAAATTTCTATCTTTGCTTCTTCTCCTTCCCTTGCACCCTCTATTTGTTTTTTCCTCTCCTTCCCCCGCGCCGCCCCCCACGCCCTCTAGTAGTTTTTTCCTCTCCTTCCCCGGCGCCCCTTCCTCCATGCCCTTTGCTTGTTCCTTCGTCTCCTTTCCCTGCACCCCTTCCTCCTGCTCTTGTTTTAGATACATAAACATGTTGTATTGTAGGTGTCGACTCACTTCGAACATGTTCACGATTCTCTTCATTGTCTACATCCAGTGCATCAATGTCCATATTTGCAAGATTTTGAAGATCCCCTAAAGCTTCCTCAATACCGACATCATCACTCCTACAGAGGACGGGTCGTAGCACTCCAATAACCCGTTTGATTACCGATTGCTGTAATGAAAAATAAACAATGTTAATACATCTTACAAGTAAATAAAAAAAAATAAAGACAAAGAAACTTACAAAATATTGAAGTTTCCTATCTCGATCCCCAGTTTCCGTCCATTCTGTACAGGATTGAATTCGCATCCAAGTAATCCTTTCATACCAATCCATATAATCTCCCGAGACACTCAATTCATGTGTGGCAGGTGGTCCATCGAACCACTCCCGCTCAGTTTGCCACCTATCCCAATCCTTTATTTCTTTTTGATACATGCGACGCCAATCAACATAGCCACGAGCATCTTTACGGTACCAATGTGGAGGATTGGCAGGAATGCTTTGTCTGATGCCGAATTGTCGGACACATCTCTCCGATGTATGCCACTCCTTAATGTAGAAAAAAAATAAACAAATACTTCCTTGGGCAGTTTCAGAATCCAACAATATTTGCTGCAACTCGTCAGGAACATCATCAAGCATTGCATTTTTATAAGGCTCCCAATGAACCTAGCCAAAAACCAGTGTCAGAACAACTGAAAATTCAGAATTATACCATTTGTTAAATATAGAATTATATAATAAAAACATATGCATGATACTTACTTGATCATTTTTAATTTCATTGAAATGTTTTCGATATTGGAGGGCCTTATATACATGACTTCTTTCCCTCCTAAAATTCCATCGAAGAATTCGTGGATATAATATTTCGCTCTCCTCCACATGAGGTTGTGCAATATTTAAACGCTCATATGCCCAACACTAGTTAAAAAACATAACAATAAATGTAAATATTAAATAATGTAACATTGATTACCATAAAGGCATTTTGATAAAAACTGAAATGTTCATTTGTAATAGACTAACCTGTAATAGGGGGAGGCTACCACCAATATATTTTGCCGTAGCCGTACATGCCTTGGAAAGAGACCGATATAAAAATGCAAGTGCAGCTGCTCCCCATGCATACTCTCCGGCAAATTCGATATTGTCAAATAAACAAAGAAAATTTGGTGAGACCAAGCTCCTAGATGGTTCTGGAAACAAAGTTTTTCCTATCAACCAAAGTAGAAATGCTCGAGTACGTTGAAGCATGACCTTGGTTTTAGTCTCTGTTGTACATTCTTTTGAAAAATTTTCCTCCAACCAACGAAGCTTAATCGCACCACATTTAAATCGGTTCGGTACCTTCCCCAATAGCCTGTTACATAACTCTCTTGCATCATCTTTCGATATACTACATCCTGATACAACCTCTCCTGTTACTCGCAAACCGAGTATGTGGGCAACATCTTGCAAAGTTATTGTCATTTCGCCACATGGAAAGTGAAATGTATTTGTTTCACTCCGCCACCTTTCGACTATTGCAGTAAGGAGTGGCGCATCAAGACTGAAAGAATGCCACTTTAAAAGTGGAAGAAGACCCGCTCTTTGGACAAGTTGGAGCTGACCATCTGAGAGAGGCCATGCTGTAAGATCATATACATTGGCATAAAGGCATAGTATAGGCCTTTCCTATTATAAAAAATAGAAAGTTGGGTAAGTAATCATGAACTTGTTTCCTAATAAATAAGAAATCATTCTAGAAATAAATTGAAATATTGAACATATACCTCTCCTTTACATATTTTTGATGAAATATGTTTGTCCTTTAAATGTAGTAAAGATGTATCTCGAGGACCAATGTTTACATTAGCCATTTGCAAAAAAGGTGCGTGAGAATTTAAATAACCTGATTCAATCAAAATAACATGATTCAATTAACATAAAAAAAACCAGTAGCAACTTCTAAGTTTTAAGACAATGCTGTAAGATCATATACATTGAAATAGATTCATTGACACCATTTGGTAAGTTCTACCAATAATATTCATTACAAGCACAAGCTGACACCATATATGATATAGGTCACCTTTAACACTTTTAAGAGCCCCTACTTTATTAAGTATCAATTTTAACTGCAATACCAAAATCGCAAAACCCATTTGGGATGTGCATTGTCTGTAATATGGTCATCCTAATGGCAAAAGTGAAGCATGTAAAAACTGAAAAAATCCAAATCAATTCCACATGCATCTAAGTAATTTAATTTTCTAATTTGTCTTGGGATCATGCTAATACATTTCAAGACCAAATTCTATCAAATGATTTAGTGCAAATCTAAGAGGAAACGACTCAGTACAGAGGAAGACTAGCAGAAATGACTCTGTCCAAGGTCTGCATCCAAGGACAGCAGCAGCACAAAAGAATGCAATTGCATGACAAGCAGTACCCATAATACCATATAAACCAAGAAAATAAACAATCAAAGCTACAATTTATACATAAATAGCATAGAAAAACACCTTCCAACAGGTCTCTATTGTAAAAACAAACCAATATAAACATAAATACAAATGCCACATTGGGGGTTCCATAAACAGGAAGCAACGATGAACTCATTCTTAATTATCATCATTTTATAATGATATACAGTAGGAAAGTTTGGGCAGGTCATCAGTATACAATCACCTAAGAAAAAAATATGGTTTCTTAAGAATAAGTGATAAAATATTAATACTCTTACCTTTTAATTGATTAACTAGCTGTGGAATACTCTGTATCTTCAAAATCTCTCTCAGCTCCAACGAGAATTTTCCAGGGTAGAAGCCTATATATATATATAAGTTGAGAAATCAAGACCAAATAAATCTCCACAAGAACAAAGACTGCAATTTGGATTGTAAGGTGCCAAGGTTTCCTGCCATAAGTACCATAAGTAGTAGTTAAATGCTTTTCACTTATCAGTTCAAGCCCTTTCTTCATCCATTTAATTATATTGATGAGGCATGAGAAAAGTCTAAAAAATTACAGATTATGACTGCTATTTAGTAGATCCATTTATATTGATAAGGCATGGTGTAAAGTCACCAACATTATAGATTATTACTGTCATTTATTATTTCATACCTACACATATTGTGCATGTGGAAGTTGGCAAGGTCTACCTAGGAGATCTGCTAGGCCACAATCAACATATCCAGACCTTTCTCTAGACTGTCCATAGCAAATACTTTCAGCAAAAGAATGGGATGAAAGATTGGTCATAATCATCTAATTGGGCTTAGTTTCAGCATATACTTCTAGGTCCTAGGTGAGACCATCATTGGGTTGATTCTGGTTTGTGCCATATCCCCACATGCACAGCTATGCCTTTTTTTTTTATTTTTATCTGTAAGCCATTTTAAGACATTTTCTTAGTCTATGTGATTCATGGCTAGGACTTTTCTCTTGAAACAAAAGTTTTTGAGCCTTAATTATAATAGAACTAATAGAACTAATTCATCCAAAAGAAATAAATAATAGAACTAATTCATCCCATGTAGATTCAAGAAGTTCACACCAATCCACCAAGAAATCATTCAAACATATTAGAGAAAAATAAGCCATTTTTAATCCATAAAGGCAAGCCAACAATCAAAAGCAAATAAATAATAGAACTAATTCATCTCATGTAGATTCAAGAAGTTCACACCGATCCACCGAGAAATCATTCAAACATATTACAGAAAAAAAAGGAAAAAAAATATTACTTTCATGTGCTAAATTTATCAACTAAAGACAGACTAAATCATCCAAAAGAAAATTACTTCAATCTGTCTATTGCAACTACTACATAAACTGGGAAGAAATAAAAATGAAATCCCTGATTCGATTCGGGTAGATTCGACAAATAGGTTCCGACACATCAAAGGGATCATCCTATTACACTCAGACGAGGCTGAAAAGCAGATAAAGCTGTGGTTTGGGCTCTGAATTCATGCCGATGATGATGACAAGAGGAATGAAACCATAGTGAGTGATGACTTCGGCTTTCTTCACAGCCCATGTGCTCCATTCCTTCATGCATTTCGCTATTGATCGGTTCTTTGAGCTCTTTGTGCACTTTGAGGACTTGCCTTTCCCCTTCTAAGCAACTGTAGAGGCCATTGAACTCTCTATTATTCCCTAGAAAATGCAAAAACCCGATCTCTAACCCTAATAGTCGCTCCCCTCTTTTTGATTAGGGTCTTGCCCTTCTAAAGTTTGAGGGGAGAAATGGAGAATGGAAACAAAACCATTCATCTAAAAAAAGCCCTTAAAAAAATGAAAAGAGAGGGAGAGGGAAGTACGAAGGAAAACACCTTAGAGAGGGAGTCAGTTGCTGCCATTTCTTGGAGGTGAAATGGAGAATCTTGATACTGTCGTTTCTTCTCTCTAAAACAGGAAAATTCTGAAAAGCGGGAAGACAAAACTCTCTCTAAACTCTAAAACCCGATTGACGGTTTTACCCTTAAAACCGGTGGAACAGGGCGACCCTTGCGTTTGAAAATCTCTATATATACAGGGTCTTGGTTAGGTCTGAGACCATAGGGTCACAGAAGCATTACCCATTAACATAAAATGTCCATTATACTACACAAACATGCAAATAATCTGCCACTGGTAATGGAATAAAGATAAATTTGCTTGAAATTTTTAGTCACATAGATCCATTAAATTTCCAGAGTCACTTTATAAAAACTCTAGCCCCATATGCATAACTTTTGCACATTGTTCCATACACATATAATACCATGTCTGATACTTCATTGCTAATTAACTTTCATATTCATGGCTCACAACAATTTAAATGGTTCTCAGTCTTACCTAAAACAGCTAACATTTACCAATGATTCATCTAATGACTCAATTTTATTTTCAGTGATGTTTGACGCAAAGTACCAGTAATATCATCCTACTTCGAGTGTGTGCCAAAGTACCAATAATATAAAATAAACTACTTTTATAATAGGCTTGATAGTTTGTGCCCATCACTAAGGGTCGGAATTCCCTTATCAAGTAACATGATGCAACTAAAATAACATGGTTCAGTTAAACTTATGTGTACCAGTTAAAATGACATGATTCAGTTTATTGTAATTGGTCCATGTTAAAAACTTGAATCATGTACCATGTCATGTAAGAGATTGAATTATAGTGATCGATTGTTGGCACTAGCCAGTGATCATAAATTCGGTAATGAAACCCTTATAAGAGTGATGTAGATTTATTATTGTACGTGAGAAACATAGATCTAAGGGTTGAGATTCTCCTATCAAGTAAAATGATACAACTACAAACATATGATTAAGTTAAAATTAAGTGGTAAAAATAAACTAACATCTATCACTTAAATAACATGTATCAGTTAAAACCACTGCCAAAATGAATTATAGCCATCTGATTATGGACTCATTCTTGAATTATTGACCTTTATTGTATTTGCAAGTGTGGTTTTAGGAAGAATTGTCATAAAAATGAACAGGGGAAAAGGTTAATTTTAATATTTAAGGAAACGGAAAAAAATATTAAAGAAAAATTTTGAGGGATGTGAGGGTTTTGAATGATGGAATGGCACAATTAGAAGTGCAGTGTCATTTTCGTTCACACATTTGTAAGTTATGCTTTCTCATCCATTTTGCTGGGTATTAAATCTACCAAATAACCAACACCATCCATGACCAGAATGCTACTACCCACATATTCATATTAGAGAAGGATCCTCAGGGGCAACTCTTTAAGCTGTGAAAATGGAAATGTTCTGTGAACAAATATCTCTTAATGGCCTTATCACCTAACCAATCTTTTTGGTTCCTTTGCATTTCCTTTTAAGAACATCTTCTTAACCCAGTTTTGTCTTTTTCCTTCCTTTTTATCAACTTCAGCAATCGGAATATTAGTTGGCAAAGAGAAATATGTGAAAACTATTAAAACAATTACCCTATGTTTGGTTGCTAAGAAAATAAATAAAAACATGGGTGGGTGAACCTTACCCATGGTTAAGGGGTGTCAAAGGAGACACATGGCGACCTCTAGGGGTTCAAACCGGAGAGAGTCTCCCCGGTTTGAACTCAAGAGGATCCTGAGCCTTATAGATAAGGAGTTTGAGAAAATAATCATATGGCATTATTATGAGAAGGGTTTTAAAAGGCAGGTATTTTGAGAAGAAAGGCAAACTAGAAGGTAATTCAAGGGAAAAACCCCTTAATCAAATGTCAAACTCAAACACTCACACCCCAAACACTCACACACACACACACACACACCACATATAAACAGCACACTTACTTTGTCCTTTTAAGTTTAGTTCAAAATGGTAGGTGAGAAACAATGCTATTTTTATTTTATTCTTTCCTACCTGAATCTTAGGGTTTCCTTGTTTACAATTCATTGGAGTTTCTAGAACCTTAGAATTTCTTTTACAGTTATTAGATAAACCATTTTCTCAAATTAGATTGGAGCGAGAGTACCTTTGAGAGGAGAAATTGAAGGAGAATGCTGTTTGTTGTTGCTATTTTTAGGATCGAGGAGGAATTTTCAACTGACTGAGTTCTCTCCCAAACGCTGGAGTGTTCACTAAGGCGGGATGAAACCCTCCTCTTGTTCACTAAGGCGGGAAGAAAGAAGAGGAATGGGGAAGAAGGTGATTTAATTTAATTTCGGCATTACCAATCTACCCTTTACACCGGTTAAGCAAGTGGCTATGAACTGACGTATATATTAAGTAAAAATATTGAATTAGATGGCAGTTAATTATTAACACCAGACGCTTTAAAAAAAGGGAAATGCTTTTGAGACCGCATAAGGGCCGAGACCTCGCGCACATGCGCGGGATTTCAGGTGGGGCCCACCATGTGATGATGGGCCCCACCTGAAATCTCGCGCACATGAGCGAGGTCTCGGCCCTAATGCGGTCTTAGTAGCAAAGTCCTTAAAAAAAACACCCCCATAAGAGTATAAATCTACATATCATCTCTTACTAGTTACTACCCACAACTACAACTTCTAATTATCATCTACTTCTAAAAAAAAAAAAAGTAACACATTACAAAACTAGAATCATCCAAGATTATCATCATCGTCAACAACCATCATTCTTTTCTACACATTTTCCCCACTCTTTTTTATTTTGCAGACAACACAGTGACACATTACCCACAACTACAACAGTCTAGTTGATTTTGCAAATCAAAACCACAAAAAATATCCATGCAAACGATATGGAACCTCTACCTATGAATCCTCAATGTAGTATTAAAACCCCAATCGTCCCATATTAACAAAATCAGAGAAATCAAAAGAAGACAGAAAAAATCGCTACGAGATAAATAAAGTATGATCAAGGAAAATCAAACCATTAAACTAGAAAGGAATGATCCATGCGAAGACAGTAAACCCCCATTACAAATCTAACACTAAAAAAATTCACTATGAAAAGAAAAGGAAAAAATAGCACAAAATCATTTAAAAAAAAAACAACTCTTTTTCCAAAATGGGTTTTCCCCACTTACTTTGGATTTTCCTTTCTTCTCTTCTTCTGAGCTCCAAATCGCAATGGCTCTCTCTTTTTGCAAGCAGGCAGAAATGCAAATCTACACGTTTTCCCCCTTTCACTCAGCTTTTTCGACACACCATTAGCTCAATCCGTCTTGGCTAGTCACCCCAATTGATTTGAACTAGGGAAGAGGACGATTTGCTTCCGCATGCAGATTAAAACCAGAGGATTTGCAAAGAGGAAGAAGCAGGGAAGACTGAAGAGACCAGTATACTCGTTGGAGAAGAGAAGAAGGTCTCTGTCCAAAATGGGTTTCAAAACCTTTCACAGTAATTTCAACTGGCTGAGGTTGTCTGCTTCTCTCCGAAACGCTGGAGTCAGGGAGTGTTCACTAAAGGCGGGAAGAACAAAGGAGGTCAGAAGAAGGTCATTTCATTAAATTTGCAATTACCAATCTACCCTTAGACTTGCTTCACCGGTTAAGCAAGTGGCTGGTGGGTGTAGAGTTGGACGCCCCAATGAGAGGCGAGGTCTCGGTTAGGTCTGAGACCGTACGGTCTCAGAAGCATTACCCCATACTATTAAATATTGAAGTTTGGACTAATGTTAAAGTAAAGAGACCAAATCCTCTACGGTGATAACCGGATTTGGCAAATCCAGTTATCACCCTTGAGGTCGTCACATGTCCATTTCGACACCCTTTAACCGTGGTACAGATTCACCCACCCATCCTTGGTTTTCATAAAAAAAATATTAATTCTTTTTAAAAATATTTTAATATTAAAGAAACCCTAAAAATATTTCTTAATATTTAAAAAAAGAATTAATATTATTTAATAAAACCAAGGATGGGTGGGTGAACCCTAGGGGTGGGTGAATCTTAATCACAAATAAGGGGTGTCAAAAGGGACACGTGGTGACCAGATGATAACCGGATTTGGCAAATCCGGTTATCACCAAATAGGATTTTGTTAGCTTATACTTTTCGTTGAACCTTTCATGCTAACGACAATGACAAGTGTCACGGTCATTTTGTCATGACCCGTGTTTTGTAAGCCTTGTACATATGAGTCATGTAATGTGTCTCGGGGTTACTTGTAAATATCTTTTGTAGTCAAGGGTAGTTTAGTAAAGTAATTTGTAATGGCAGAGTTGTAAATACCCCAGTATGACTCCACAAGCAAAGTGGATGTTTCCTTCTGTAAAAGGGTGAAAAGTTTATTTTCCACCTGGAGGAGAGGTGAGCAAGGTGAGTCCTTACCACATGTCCCTTGAGTTGTAGCAAGCTCAATCTCCTCACTAATTGTAGTCTGTTGCTTGAAATGATCAATAAAGCTTAAAGTTGCTTACCATCGGTGTTTCTTGTTGCTACGTGTTGCTTAATTTGTCTCTTACTAACTCGGTGTGCATCTTACCACTTGGGAATCCTTTCTCGGGTGAGTATCTTGTGCTTGGCTGACTCGCAGGTGTAATCGAGTGCCGCACGGTCGCTTCGCTTACGAAAGGCTTGGACCCGTGACAGTTGGTATCAGAGCGGTTATTGTGATCCTCTAGAAGTTGGAATCATGCCACCGAGACCGGAAAAGACGAACAAAGAGCGAATCGAGGATCTCGAGTCGCAAGCTTCACAACTTGGCGGTGTTGCAGACGGACTTGCACAACTTGCCGAGTGTGTTGATGTGATCGAGATGGAACAAAGGAATGTTGCTAGCACTACTGAGATGCTTAGCGAGGACTTTAGAGCTACGGTGGAAGCTCTACAAGTTGAAATTGGTGACCTTGTTGCAAAGGTGAATGTTCTCACTAGAGCAATGGGAACAACTGGCCCGAATATAGGTGAAACTTCCAGGATTCGAATTCCTGAACCTAGAAACTATGCTGGTGCTCGTGATGCAAAGGAACTTGAGAACTTCTTGTTCGATATGGAACAATACTTTCGAGCTGTTAGGGCTGACTCGGAAGAGACTAAAGTCACGATGGCTACTATGTATTTGGTAGGTGATGCCAAACTGTGGTGGCGAACAAAGTATGATGATATGGTCTGGGGTGTTTGCACCATTGACTCATGAGAGGATCTCAAGAGGGAATTGAAGGCACAGTTCTTTCCTGAGAACGTCGAGTATATGGCTCGGCGAAAGTTGAGAAATCTTCGACAGACCGGTACTGTTCGCGAATATGTGAAGTAGTTCTCGGCATTGATGCTGGACATTCGAGATATGTCCGAGAAGGACAAACTATTCCACTTCCTTGAAGGCCTCAAACCTTGGGCTCAAACTGAGCTGCAAAGACAAAGGGTGCAAGATCTGGCGTGAGCACAAGCTGCGGCTGAGCGCCTAACCGACTATGCTACCGAGGATGGTGGGAAGAAGAAAGTAGCTTACTCGGGAAGTTCAAACTCGAGTGCAAAGTTTGGGAAGTTTAATAAGCCCAAGAGTGGGGGAGGTGATAAGAGACCTTTAGGATCATTCAAATCCAAAGGATCAACTTCGTCTCCAGCTGGGTCAAAGACCATAAGTTGTTTCCTTTGTGGAGGGCCACATCGGATTGCGGTGTGCCCACAAAAGCAGGCTTTGAATGCCTTGCAGCAGTCTCCTCAAGCTGAGATAGTTCCTGATGAGGACAAATGTGAGGAGCCAACTCGGATGGGTGCTCTACGGTTACTGAATGCTGTGAAGAAGCAAAGCGTAGAGAAGAAATCAGCCCCTACCAAAGGTCTGATGTATGTTGAATTGAAGATCAATGGCAAAGCGACCTGTGCTATGGTCGACACAGGGGCCACACATAACTTTGTGGCAGGCTCGGAAGCGAAACGCCTCGGCTTGAATCTTGAGAAGGATTCTAGTCGAATGAAAGCGGTAAACTCAGAGGCCAAACCAATCCATGGTGTGGCCAAGTCGGTACCTTTTAAACTGGGTGACTGGGAAGAGAGAATGAACCTTACAGCTATTCCGTTGGATGATTTTCAAGTCATTCTTGGGATGGAGTTCCTAAGAGAGACCAAGGCGGTACCGATGCCATTCTTAAATTCAGTTTGTTTGCTAGGGGATAACCCTTGCATGGTTCCTGCCACGAACAAAGCAAGTGAAGAGAAGTTTCTATCAGCCCTCCAGCTGAAGAAGGGGGAACCAACTTATGTGGCTTCACTTGTTGAAGTGCAAGAGGAGTTGAGAGAAGCTCTTGTTCCAAAAGTTGTGCAACAAATCTTGAAGGAGTTCGATAATGTGATGCCTGGTGAACTCCCCAAGTAATTGCCTCCGAGAAAGGGCGTTGATCATCAAATAGAGTTGGTTCCTGGAGCTAAACCACCTGCAAGAGGGGCATATCGTATGGCTCCACCAGAGTTGGCAGAATTGAGAAAACAATTGGATACCTTGCTGGAGTCAGGGTTTATTCGGCCATCAAAGGCCCCATTTGGAGCACCTATGCTATTTCAGAAGAAGTAGGATGGAAGCTTAAGGCTATGTGTGGATTATCGTGCCTTGAACAAGTTAACTGTCCGGAACAAATATCCTATCCCTCTCATTGTAGATTTGTTTGATCAGTTGGGAGCTGCAAGATATTTTTCTAAGCTTGAGTTAAGGTCAGGCTATTATCAAGTCCGCATTGCAGAGGGAGATGAACCAAAGACGGCATGTGTAACTAGATATGGTGCTTTTGAGTTTTTGGTCATGCCATTTGGGTTGACCAATGCCCCAGCCACATTTTGCACTCTTATGAATGAGATCTTCCACAATTATCTGGATAAATTCGTGGTGGTGTATCTTGATGATATTGTGGTATATAGCTCGTCGCTAGAGGAGCATGTTGGACATTTACGCACCGTATTCCAGTTACTCCAGAAGAACCACTTATTTGTGAAGAGAGAAAAGTGCTTTTTTGCTCAAGAGCAAATTATGTTCCTCGGACACCATGTTGGCGGAGGCCAGATAAGGATGGATATGAAGAAGGTGCAGGCTATCCAAGAGTGGAAAGCCCCAACCAAGGTGAGTGAGCTACACTCATTCCTTGGACTGGTGAACTATTACAGGAGATTCATTCTGGGGTACTCTAAGCGTGCTGCTCCACTAACCGACTTACTGAAGAAATATCGGGTTTGGTCTTGGTCACAAGAATGCCAAGACGTATTTGAAGACCTCAAGAATGTTGTAATGAGCAATCCAGTCCTTACTCTTCCGAATTTGGGAAAAGCCTTTGAGGTCCAAACTGATGCATCGGACTATGCATTAGGGGGTGTACTTCTACAAGACGGCCATCTAGTTGCTTATGAGAGTCGAAAGCTCAATGATGCAGAACAAAGATACACTACCCAAGAGAAAGAGTTATTGGCTGTTATTCACTGTCTCCGGGTGTGGAGGCATTATCTGCTTGGTTCAAAGTTCGTCGTGAAGATAGACAACTCTGCGGTAAGCCACTTCTTGACCCAAAAGAAACTCACTCCCAAGCAAGCTCGATGGCAAGAGTTCCTTGCCAAGTTTGACATCGAGCTAGAATATAAGGCAGGATGCACTAATCAGGTAGCGGATGCCTTGAGCCGGAAGGCCGAGTTGGCAGCCTTGAAGTTGGTGGGTCACTTGACGGCAAGTAAGGTGACCGATAGCTTACGGGAGCTAATTAAAGAAGGGCTTGACCAAGATCCTGCAGCCAAAACTATTATCCAACTTGCCAAGGAGGGCAAGACACGTCGATTTTGGTTGGAGGATGGCTTCCTCCTTACCAAGAGAAGGTGCCTATTTGTGCCTAGAACGGGTGAACTGCGCAAATTACTTCTGAAGGAATGCCATGATACTTTGTGGGCAGGTCATCTGGGGTGGCAACGCACCATGGCCTTGTTGAAATAGAACTATTATTGGCCAAATATGAAAGATGACGTGATGGAGTACACTAAGACTTGCCTCATCTGCCAACAGGACAAAGTTGAGAGAAAGAAGGCATTAGGACTCCTGCAGCCGCTACCGGTGCCAAAGAGACCATGGGAGAGTGTCTCAATGGACTTCATAACTAACCTGCCTCAAGTGGGGGAGTATGGGTCAATATTGGTGGTTGTGAACAGGTTTTCCAAGTATGCAACTTTCATCCCAGCACCAAAGTACTGCTCGGCAGAGGAGGTAGCCTATTTGTTCTTCAGGCATGTTGTCAAATATTGGGGAGTGCCCCAAAATTTGGTAAGTGATCAAGACACTCGGTTCACAGGACGGTTCTGGACCGAGATATTTCGACTTTTGGGGTCGAAACTAAACTTTTCTTCAAGCTACCATCCCCAAACTGATGGGCAGACAGAGAGATTCAATGGTTTGCTTGAAGAATATTTACGCTACTTTGTAACTGCTAATCAAAGAAATTGGGTTAATCTTATGGACATAGCCCAGTTCTGCTTTAATATTCAAAAGAGCTCTTCTACTAACAAGAGTCCTTTTGAGATTGTTACAGGACAGCAACCACTGTTACCTCACACAGTGGCCCAGCAGTATACAGGTTCAAACCCAAAAGCCTACCAGTTCACTAAGGAGTGGAACAGGAACGCTGATATTGCACGCGCCTATTTGGAGAAAGCGTCAAAGTGAATGAAGAAATGGGCCGACCAAGATAGAAGGCCAGGATAATTTCAAGTGGGAGATCTAGTCCTTGTCAAGCTCCTTTCGGAACAACTGAAATTCTTTCGGAAAGTCCACAACAAGCTTGTTCGAAAGTATGAAGGTCCAGTTCCTGTTGTTGCTCGTGTGGGCAAGACCTCCTACAAAGTTCAGCTTCCGTCGTGGTTGAAGGTCCACCCAGTATTCCATGCCAGCAACATCAAGCCGTACCATCCTGACATGGAAGATTCAGCTCGCAACATCCTCGTCAGAACTGTACCAAAGGTGATATGTTCGAGTGTTCGGGAAGTTGAGCGCATCTTGGCAGATCGTGCAGCGCCAACACTGAAGCATCCGCAGCGAGAATACTTGGTGAAGTGGAGGGGCCGAGGTGATGAAGATACTAGCTGGGAGCTAGCTGAAGATCTACGCCAGTTTGAAGACAAGATTGCAGAGTATCAAGCTTTAGAGTCTACGAGGGCGTCGACTGTTTAAGTGAGGGAGTCTGTCACGGTCATTTTGTCATGACCCGTGTTTTGTAAGCCTTGTACATATGAGTCATGTAATGTGTCTCGGGGTTACTTGTAAATATATTTTGTAGTCAAGGGTAGTTTAGTAAAGTAATTTGTAATGGCAGAGTTGTAAATACCCCAGTATGACTCCACAAGCAAAGTGGATGCTTCCTTCTGTAAAAGGGTGAAAAGTTTATTTTCCACCTGGAGGAGAGGTGAGCAAGGTGAATCCTTACCACATGTCCCTTGAGTTGTAGCAAGCTCAATCTCCTCACTAATTGTAGTCTGTTGCTTGAAAGGATCAATAAAGCTTAAAGTTGCTTACCATCGGTGTTGCTTGTTGCTACGTGTTGCTTAATTTGTCCCTTACTAACTCGGTGTGCATCGTACCACTTGGGAATCCTTTCTCGGGTGAGTATCTTGTGCTTGGCTGACTCGCAGGTGTAATCGAGTGCCGCACGGTAGCTTCGCTTACGAAAGGCTTGGACCATGACACAAGGTAACATATAGAACTGGTAGTCGAGCAGTTTCTGGAACATATAGATAGGAGGAAATTAAACTGAAACGTGTAGACAGTCTTAACTTTTGATCCGGATATCCCCATGTGACCCACGAGTACTCAAAACGTTCATCTTCAAGAGACCCTCGACATGGAAATTGACAGGATTCCATTGCCAATTTTCAAGGTAAAAAAGGCTGTTAAGGGGTCAAATCACTCCGATGATTATCTTAGGAGTTTCATGATAATGTGGTACTATTCTGGTAATTTTTACTTGTTCAAATTAATTAGGGTTTTGAAAGTATTTAAGCTATTGTTTAAAAAAGTTTCTTAGTTTTCGATTTCATGTTTACGTGATAAATTTCACACCATCAAAGTTCCATCAAACTACTCACGGGTGGCCATAACCATATTCTTATGAGGACAATTACATCAGAGTATCCTAAATATTGTCCTTTTCAGCATATGGTCCGGATAGTTTCAATGGTACCGTCCTTGCGTAGATCCCTACGAATTCAAATGTTGATCTTGTTTGTAACAGTGCATTTCCAAGCAGCAAGCTAACATGCTTAAATGTAGCATTGGCAATATTATAATCAATGGCAATCAAAGCTTCTTCATTCACGACAGGTCAAACATGAGAACATTCCTACAATAGTGGTAGTAGATTTATTGTCTCAGCATGGCCTAGCAACCCACTAGCTAGCTTTTTTTCTAGACTCAAGGGGTTTTAACTAGGGCCATTATATCGCTGCCATATTTCTTCACAGTTTTAATGGAGATGCTCTGCTTATGAGAATGGTATATATTTTTTTTTTTGGTGAAAGAGATGTTGGGATTTAAACCACGCGTTTAATCCCTAAACCCTTCGGATCTTGAGAGACTATGAATCACAAAAATCACACAACAAATAGAAAAATTTGTAGAGAAGAAAATAAAGACAAAACACACGGATATGCGAGGTTCGGCAACGTGCCTACGTCCTCGGGAGCCACACCAATTCACTATATTGAAGATACAGAATACACAGAGTTTTTCTCTCTTAGAAAAATTACGGCCACTTCTCACACTCGTTAAACCTAAAAAAATAAGCATACAGCTATATGTTTAGGGTTAAACTGTAAAACCAAAAATACCCCTGCAGAAACGTAAAATATCGATTTTCGTCGCAATCTGGGCCTCGCAGGGGGGCGCTGCCCCCCTGCCACCCCCCGGGCAATCTGCTAAAGGTTGTCTACATTCCCAACAATCTCCCACTTGGAGATAACCGAAGCAACACTGAACTCCATATTCTCAAACAAAGTGAATGTAGTGATCTCACCCCTCCTGGTATGGCTCTAGTCATTCATCTCCTTAAGCATGAAGACCAACTGAAGTTGAACACAACTTCAGTTTCTCAATGGTGACTGGCTTGGTCAACATATCTGCTGGATTTTTACTTCCCAAAATCTTCTCTAGTAACAACTCCCTATTCTCTAAAAGCGAGCGAATAAAATGGTACCGCAAGTCAATATGCTTCGTTCTAGCATGGAACACTGGATTCTTGGCAAGGTGTATAGCACTCTGGCTGTCACTGAAAAGAACACTGTTTTCTTGCTTCAGACCCAATTCCTCCAAAAAACCCCTCAACCAAATCATCTCCTCGCTAGCCTCTGTCACGGCTACATACTCAGCTTCTGTCGTGGATAATGTCACTATCTTCTGCAGACGTGAGACCCAACTCACTACTGTCGAACCCAAAGTATAGATATAACCTGTGGTGCTTCACCTTGTATCATGATCACCGGCGAAATCAGCATCCACATATCCCTACAACACCAAATCTTTCCTCCCAAAGCACAGTGGTAAATCTTTGGTACCTCTTAAATTTCTCAATATCCACTTTACTCCTTCTCAATGTTGTTTCCCTGGATTGCTAGCATATCTGCTCACAACTCCCACTGCATGGGCTATATCCGGTCTTGTGCAAACCATCGCATACATTAGGCTACCAATGGCTGAGGCATAAGGAACCTTAGCCATGTACTCCTTCTCTGCATCTGTCTTGGGAGACTGCTCCTCAGAAAGCTTAAAGTGACTTCCTAAGGGCGCGCCAACTGCCTTGGCATTTTGCATATTGAATCTTTGGAGTACTCATTCAATATACTCCGTTTGACTCAACTTCAAAGTACCCTGAGTCCTATCCCTGTTGATCCTCATCCCAAGCATCTGTTTCGCTGCACCCAGATCCTTCATAGCAAACTCTTTTGCCAACTGTTGTTTCAACTTGTTTATCTCTTGTAAACAAGATCCTGCTACAAGCATATCATCAACATATAGTAATAAAATAATGTAACTAGACTCAAACCTCTTAAAGTAAAAACAGTGATCTGCATTGCATCTTTCGTAGCCATTGCGTTGCATAAAACCATCAAATTTCTTGTACCACTGCCTAAGGGCCTGTTTCAAACCATACAAACTCTTCTTGAGTCTACATACCATCTCTTCCTTGCCTTCTTTAATGAAACCAACAGGCTGCTTCATATAGATTTCTTCATTCAAGTCACTATGAAGAAAAGCAGTTTTAACATCTAATTGCTCAAGGTAGAGATTCTCAGCAGCTACTAAACTCAATACCACTCTGATAGTGGTCATCTTCACAACTGGAGAAAATATCTCTGTATAATTGGCCCCTTCCTTCTGTTGGAAGCCTTTCACAACCAGCCTGACCTTGTACCTCTTACTACCATCACTCTCTTGCTTAACCCGGTAGACCCATTTGTTATGTAAAGTTTTCTTCCCTACAGGGAGCCTAGCCAACTCCCAAGTCTTATTCGAGTGGAGAGAATTTATCTCTTCCTGCATCGCATTCTCCCACTTAACTGACTCACTAACCTGCAAAGCCTCATCATAACTCTCTGGTTCCCCACTGTCTGTCAATAGCAAGTAATAAAGCGATGAGAGATATTTAGGATTAGGTTTAGGTACTCTGGATGACCTCCTCAATTCTCTGGTAGGTGTGCTAGACTCTGCCTCTGACACTGTCCCCGGAACTGTCTCATCTACCTGAGCAGAACTATTCTCAACTCTACTATCATCTGGAAGCTCCTCCAACTCCAAATACTTGGATGTGTCTTCATCCTTAGTGGTACTCTCATTGTTCTGTTTGTTGTCCCTGTCTTTGTACAATACTCTTTTATTAAATACAACATCTCTACTCTTGATAATCTTCCTGTTCTTGTCATCCCAAAAGCGATAACCGAACTCATCAATGCCGTACCCAATGAATGTACACTTCTGTGACTTAGCATCTAGTTTGTCACTGACATGGTCACCAATATGAACATAAGACACACAACCAAAAAACCTTAAATGCGAGAGATTTACCTCTTTACCACTCCAAACCTCTTCCGGTATCCCAAAGTTCAACGGAACTGATGGCCCATGATTAACCAAGTAAGCTGCTGTATTTACTGCATCTGTCCAAAAACACTTTGGCAACCCTGCATGTAACCGCATGCTCCTAGCACGCTCAGTCAAAGTCCTGTTCATCCTTTCTGCAATACCATTATGCTGCGGTGTGCCTGGAGGTGTCCTCTCTAAACGAATCTCATTCAGAGCACATGCCTTCTTGAACTCCCCCAGCTCATACTCTCCACCATTATCTGATCTCAAACACTTCACTTTCAAATCTGTTTCCTTCTCAACCATGGCTTTCCACTTCTTGAAGATCTCAAACACCTCTGATTTGTGCTTCATGAAGTACACTCATACCTTCCTCGAGTGGTCGTCAATAAAGGTAACAAAATACGTCGAGCCACCAAGAGAAGACACGGTAGCTGGACCCCATACATCTGTATGGACAAGCTCTAGCTTGCAAGCCTTAGGGGGCCTGCCACTTTTCTGGAAGCTAACCCTCTTCTGTTTCCCGAAGATGCAATCCTCACACATGTCAATACCCACTAACTCGATGCCTGGTAGCTTTCCCTGTGATTGCAGAACCTTCATTCCCTTCTCACTCATGTGTCCCAACTTACTGTGCCACAATTTTGAACTCACCTTGTCATCTGCAATTGCGAGGGTGTCACTCGCATGTGAAGTCAAGTAAAGAGTACCATTCTTCCTACCACGGGCAATCACCATGGTACCATTGGAGACTTTCCATATGTCTCCTGTGAATGTCGAGATATAACCCGTTGTTCCAAGCTGCCCAACTGAAATTGGGTTTCTCTTCAATTTCGGAACGTGTCTGACATCTTACAAACACCACTTGAACCCATGCACCTCAATCTGCACATCGCCTCTTCCCACAATACTACAAGGCTCATCGTCTCTCAAGTATACTTTCCCAAAGTCTCCTGCTACATAGTTCTGCATGACCTCTCTATTAGCAGTCGCGTGGAATGAGGCACCTGAATCAATCACCCATGACTCGGCATTACTGTCCATAGCAAGGATAAGTGCGTCATGCACAATATGAGCCTCCTGCTCGTTCTTATCCTTCTTTGGCGCTTTGCAGGTTGTCGCCATATGGCCCATCTGACCACAATTCCAACATTCACCTTTAATAGGCCGAACTCCAGATTGTGACCTATTTCCCTTCCTGGATTTCGATCGTTTCCTGTTCTGATTCTGACCACCCCATTTTTGGCTCCTGCCTCTCTGCTCGAGACTAAGGGCTGAACCCGAACTACTTGAAACTTCTATTGATTTTCTTCTGAGCTCTTCAGTCAAAATCAAACTTACAACCTCACTCAATTTCAACTTCTCCTTCCCAGCCGAGTTACTGATCGCAGTTACACTTCCCTGCCAACTCTCTGGCAACTGAGACAGGATTAACAAAGCTTGAACCTCGTCGTCAAACGTAATATCGACAGAGGTAAACTGATCTACTATTGTGTTGAATTCACTGAGATGTAACATTAATGAATGTCCTTCTGTCATCTTAAGGTTTCAAAGTTTTTTAACAAGATGTACCTTATTCGCAGTAGACGGTTGCTCGTACATCTTTGCTAGTGCTACCATGAGATCCATTGTCGTCTTCTCCTTCAATATATTGTGGGCTACTGTTTTCGTGAGCGACAATCGAACCTGTCCGATTGCCTTCCTGTCAAGGATATCCCAATCTTCATCGGTCTCGTCCTTTCTCTTTCCCTTTTCTTTACCCATCAATGGTCGGTAAAGATCCTTCTGATACAGATAGTCCTCTATCTGCATCTTCCAGTAAGCGAAATCTGAACAATTGAATTTATCAATTTTCGATTTGCCTTCTTTAGAACTCATAGCTCCCACTGCAACCCTAAACTGCTCGAACAAACTTCGATCTGCAAATCTGTCGAACACCCTTTGCGCAACCTACGCTCTGATACTAGTTGTTGGGATTTAAACCACGCGTTTAATCCCTAAACCCTTCGGATCTTGAGAGACTATGAATCACAGAAATCACATAACTAGAAAAATTTGTAGAAAAGAAAATAGAGACAAAACACACGGATATACGAGGTTCGGCAACGTGCCTACGTCCTCGGGAGCCACACCAATTCACTATATTGAAGATACAGAATACACAGAGTTTTTCTCTCTTAGAAAAATTACGGCCACTTCTCACACTCGTTAAACCTAAAAAAATAAGCATATAGCTATATGTTTAGGGTTAAACTGTAAAACCAAAAATACCCCTGCAGAAACGTAAAATATCGATTTTCGTCGTAATCTGGGCCTAACGGCCCAGATTACGGAAGCACTTCGTGCGTCGCAGGGGGGCGCTGCCCCCCTTGCCACCCCCCGAGCAATCTGCTAAAGGTTGTCTACATTCCCAACAAGAGATATGCATTAAGTTGGATCATGAATTACAGTCGGGGCACTAGGATTTATAGGAAAATCCAAAGGCCGAGAAGAAGAGTACCCAACTATAGATATACACATATCGCCTACGACACAACGAACTAGGATTTTCTGAGCATTCTGATGAGCTACCCGGGTGAGGAAGCGACTAAAAAAATCGATACACTACCACACTCTAAGAATTTTGATATCATCCAATATGGTCTGAACATCCCAGTGAATGTAAGACGAGTGACCATTTAGATAGCCAATGATCTCTTTTCCATCTGATTCTATTACCACGTTGCGCCATCCATATTTCTCAGCCGAGATTAAACCAAAGCGAATAGCCTCCGCTTCAGCTAACCGAGCCGAGCCACCAAACAACGGTTTTGCCATACCATAAAACAAATCTCCTCGAGAATTCCATACTGCCATGCCTATACCTACTGCCGCACCTGAGGGGATAGCAGCCCCGTCCACCTGAATCCGAATTCCACGCCTAGCTGGACATGGAGAAGCACCAGGATGAGGGGGTATCCTAGGTAGAGGCTGGATTTGAGTGTTAAGATTTGCCTTGATCACTTCCTGTGATAGATGTTCTGCTTGTGGAAGATTGGGGGAACTCCCATTGAACACTACGTCATTTCGAAGGAGCCAGATGCTCCATAGGACCATACTCATGTGAACTGCTAATTCCTTCATCCTTAAATTGAATTGGGGGTGCCTTGACCATCTATGCCACCAAGAGTAGAAAGATGGAGTCTCGTCCGGAATGCGCATTGAGAACATGCAACCAAACCATAAACCGCGGGAGCAAGGACAATTTAAAAACAGATGAAGGATTTTTTCTGGAGCTGCGTGGCAAAAGGGGCATTTCCCATCCACCAACATTTGCCTACGGCGAAGGTTTGTTGCAACTGGCAGAGCATTCCACAATAATTTCCACAAGAACAGCTGAACTTTGGGGTGTATAGGAACTTGCCATACAGTTTTCCAAGATGGAAGTGTGAAAGGCTGATGATTTGAGCTAACTGATGGTCTGGCATTCTTGAAGAGCTGGTGAGCAAGATGGGTACCTGAATTGACTTGATACGAACCGGACTTTGAATAGTGCCATATGAGCTTGTCTTCACTGCCAAAATTACTGGTTGGGATTTTTAGCACTTCATTCACCGAGCTTTGCTGCATCAAGGTTTGGAGACGGTTGTGATCCCATCCTCTGATAATTGGATCTATCATGTATGAGACATGTAAGTTATTTTGGGGACTTCCGAAACGGGGAATGGGGCGAAATTGTGGTAAGCTTGGCACCCAAGGATCCTTCCAGATATTAATAGACCCGCCTGAGCCTATGCGCCATCTAATGCCGGCCTCCAAAATTTGACGCCCTGCTAGAATACTCCTCCAAGCCCAATAGGGGCGAGGTCCCATTTTTGCATTCAAGAAAGAGGAGTTTGGAAAATATAGGGCTTTCATCAGCTTTCCCCACAAGGATGTCGGTCATGAAGGAGTCTCTACCCGTGCTTGGCAAGAAGACTTAGGTTAATGGCCCGAATATCCCAGAAACCTAATCCCCCTTCTGCCTTTGGCATACAAAGCTGATCCCAACTTATCCAATGGATTTTCCTCCCTGAGCATGGTGCCACCAAAAATTTGCCAAGGCCGAACTAACTTCTTGAATCCATTTCTTTAAAATTTGAAATTAACTCATGGCTTATGAGGGAATAGCTTGGGCCGTGGCCCGGATTAAGACTCCTCGTCCTGCTTGAGAGATAAGGGAGCCTTTCCATCCTTGAATACGGTTAAAAACATGTTGTTTTATGGATTCAAAGGGTTGCATTTTGGTGCTTCCAAAAATCGTATGAAGGCCTAAGTACCTCTCAGGAGGTGAGAGCTTTCGAATGTACAAAATTTTGCCAATCATATGCCGGAATCTTGAAGGGGTGTTTGAACTAAAGGTAATCCCTGATTTTTGGTAGTTTATCGTCTGGCCCGAAGCACCACTATACAAATGAAGGAGATGCATAAGTCTGGTTGGTTCTTCAAGGTCCGCTTTCATCAAAATGAGACTATCGTCTACAAAGAAAAGGTGAGACACTATCGGAGCCCGCCTTGCTAGCTTAATACCGCTCAACTGGTTATCATGAACAACCCGATGAAGAAGGCATGATAAAGCTTCCGCGCAAAACAGAAAAAGATAAGGGGAGAGGGGGTCTCCCTGCCGAAGACCTCTGGAAGGCTTGATGAATCCTTTTGGCTCCCCATTCAAAAGAACCGCATAGGTCACTGTGGTAATACATTGTCTCACTAATGAATCCAAGAGGCCGAGAAGCCCATCTTCTCCATATTTGCAAATAGGAAATCCCTCTCAACATGATCGTAAGCACAGTTGAAGTCCAATTTAATTGCTAAATGTCGGTCATGCCCCTTAGATTTCTTCTTGAGAAAATGTTGAATCTCATGCGCTATAAGCACATTATCTATGATTTGTCTACCATGGATGAAAGTGGACTGTGCGGGATTAATGAGCTCGGGCAATAGGACGTTTAGGCGATTTGCCAAAATCTTAGCAATTACTTTGCAAATGACGTTACAGAGGCTGATTGGCCGAAGTTGATTCATACCTTCTGGATTTGCTATCTTTGGAATTAGCACGGTATATGTGAAATTCATCTACTACAACAGGAAGCCTTGATTGAAGAAACTGTGAACCGCAAGATACAATTCAGAGCCAACTGTGTCCAAAGGCATTTGAAAAAATTGAGTAGGTGTACCATCTGGTCTGGGAGATTTTGTAGCTCTGATTTGGAAAACAACATGTTTAATTTTGTCATCTGAAACCTCTCTTTCTAGGTCTTCATTCATGTGATTCGAAACTTTTGGTTCAATCACTTCTAGAGCATCATTAATCCCAGCTATGTAAAGGTCAGCAAAATGAGCCAGAACATGTTGTTCCACAACGGACTCACCATGAATCTAGTGCCCGGCTTCATCTTTGATAGCCGTTAACCTATTTCTTTGTCTTTGTTGAATAGTGCTAAGATGGAAGAAACATTTGTTCCTGTCTCCTGCAGAAAGCCAGTCAATGCGGGATTTTTGATGCTAGAAAACCTCTTCTTGTTGATAGGCAGTATCCAATTCACTGGTGATTCTTTGTTGCAAAAGAAGGCCCCTCGCCAAATGGTCCCGAACTTACAGCGAAGCCAAGCGATCTTTTAAATTGTTGATCTTTACTTTAAGTTTCCAAAAGAGCTTCCGTTCCAATGCAACAGCTCTTGACAACATCCTGAAATATGTTGACACAATCTAAACATATTGAATCCAATGACCGATATGTCCCACGCCTGGCGAATGACTTCCTTGCATTCTTGATGCATGTCCCACATAGCTCCGTACCTAAATGGCTTCCTGCGCCGATGAGTCTAAGGAATGAGGTCTAGAAGTAAAGGGGGATGATCAGACTCGATTGTTGGGAGGACTTGGACCAGAGCATTTGGGAAAGTTCCTCTCCAATCCGGGTTAGCTAAAGCCCGATCCAGCCTGACTACTATGTGGTGATCTCTAGACCTTCTGTTGGACCAAGTAAATGGGGGACCTTGAAAGCCGAGGTCAATTAGATTTGCCTGAGAAATCATCTCCCTAAAAGGCTGCAACTAGGAAGGAGTAGGAATGTTGCCCCCCTGCTTCTCGAACTCGAACAAAAAGTCATTAAAATCTCCAACACAAAGCCAAGAATTCCTTTGTCGCTGCCCTTGAAGGGCTAGTTCATCCCATAGAATCTTGCGGGCAGGTAACTCAATAGGCCCGTATATGAGTGTTAAGTCCCAAGGAAGAGAATGGACTAATTCTTGGACTGTGGTATCAATTCAGTGGTGTGAAGCCGACTGAATGTGGAGAGAGATAGAATCTTTCCATAAAATGGCTAGACCCCATCATAAGCCAACTGGGTCCACCGTGAACACTTTATCCATTTTGATACATCAAGCCACTTATTCGACTCTATTGCGAAGGTTTTTGGTTTCCATTGATAATAATTTTGTGAGCCAAAAGCGAAGGACATGGTCCCTCAGGAGACGAACTGTCCGGGGTTGGCCCAACCCCTGACAGTTCCAGACTAAGCTTTTCATTGCGAATGGGGTGGCTGCTTCGAGGTAGGCATTCCTGATAGATTTTTCTGCTTAGCATTAGCAGGAAGGTGGTGGTGTTGTCTATAACCATCTGGTTTAGTCGAGGAAGGGATTTTGGTAGAATGGGAGAGATTTTTTGATTTGGTAAGACGAATGGGATCTTTTCGTCTAGGTGAAGGAGAGGGGTGGTGGTGGGTTTACGACGTCTCAACTGGAATGGAAACACTGTGGGAAGGACTATCAGCACACTTTGCAACTGGAGAGTCCAGAAGGCCGAAAGTGGGGTTTGTTTTGAATGATACTAGACTTGGATGATTGAAGGATAAAGATTGGGTTGAATTAACTACTGGGCCGATAGAGGATATTTCTGATATGGTATTTGGTGAGAAGTCTAATGGGCCTTGGTGGTGGGAAGGTAGTGTGTGGGCCCAGATGTTGGGATCATGATTGGACATTTGGTTTGTTTTGTCTTCATCTATCCTCAGCTCACTTATCTTCAGCACTTTTGGGGGTGGAGGCAGACATCTGGCCTCCTCAAGTTCCTTTTGGATGGATCCCAATGCTGGTGGCATCTGATGATTGGATCTTATATTTGCCAAATCGTTAAGGAGATGATTGTAAACCGTTGCAACTGCCACTTGCTCATATACGCTGCGTGGCGGATTCCCCTTTGAGCAATGAGAAATAGCCTTGTCAGCTTTAACCGACAATTATTGAGCCACGCCGTCTGTATTGAGCAATTTTTCGGAGCATGTGGTCGTGTCCGTACCTAAGATCGTGGCCATACCTTCGTTTTGAGGATTCACTTCCGCTTCCATGGCCTCACCTGAATTTTTGCCAGCCGGTGAACCAAACTTATCTTCATCATTGAGAAACTTGAATAGAGGCCATGACTTTAGCTGGAATGATTCGGCTCTGAGCCAAGGACCAAACAATTGCGCCTGACCAGAACATTTCGTCGATGGGTTAGGGTTGTCGTCCTCACAATGTTTTGCGTCATGGCCCATCTACCCACAGAAGAAGCATACTGTTGGTAAACATTCATAAGTCAGGGGAAAAGGGGAAGGACTACTGTCTTGGAGCCGGAGCATTAG
Source organism: Tetracentron sinense (assembly GCA_015143295.1). Classification (NCBI taxonomy): domain Eukaryota; kingdom Viridiplantae; phylum Streptophyta; class Magnoliopsida; order Trochodendrales; family Trochodendraceae; genus Tetracentron; species Tetracentron sinense. The sequence goes on from JABCRI010001285.1 coordinate 26,067, forward strand.
ATAGGGCTGTAGGGATCGACGAATGTCAGCAGTGATTCGTATTCGAAGATACTTTCCTTTTGTAAAGTCCATGTTTGTTGTGTTGGCATATTCCGGTGTCAAAACAAGTAAGCTAGGTGTCTAGGTGTGTGTCTTGTGTCATTGCCTTCAAGCATCCTCGACAAGTGAAGTTGAAGACCGAAGAAGACCGGTTGAAAACTCAATTGATCATTTCCTTTGTTTCCTTCATAGGATGGTAAGTGACCTAGATACCATCCTACCATAGGTGGGAATTGACTTAGAATAATCCTAATATGATGACTTAGGAGGTAAGTGTACTAAACTAATCATATGGACCCTAGGTGATGAGATAAGTAGTGCAAAATAAGCTAAAAATTCTGAAACTTTTCAAAAAATCAAGGTTGCTTGTAGGTGGCATATCACCCAAACCGTAGATCGTATTTTGCTCTCTAAATATCAAATCGACCATGTCGAAAAGATCTACAACTTTCATGAAGGTTGCAAGAGCCAAAAATGAATTTTGAAAATTGGGTATGCACCTCAAGGTCAACCCTGACCATTGAGGGTCGACCCTGATATGGGAGGTTTTTGTATGGTGAAAAATTCCAGAAGGTTGAAAAAATGGAGGTCGACCCTGGAAGACCTTTCAGTCGACCGAAGTGGGAGTTTGGGTCGACCCAAGTGACTCCCAAGGTCGACCCTGATATGTGAGTTTTGCTAAAACGCCCATTTGCTTGCCTCTTTGGTTCTTAAACTATTTTAGCAACTTCCATACTTGGTTTTGGGGTCTCTATTTAAAGGGAACTCCTCTAGTTCGTGGAGTACAACTTTGGGGGAGTATAGAGAGTGTTTTTAACTCCTAGAGTTCATAAAAACTCTGGAATCTTATTGTTCTCCTCCCTTTGATTGATGCTTTCAACCTAGAGTTTGCAAGCCAAAACTCCAATCCTGTTTGTTTGGATTTGTCCATTGAAGGAGTCCTTCTAGGTGTTGATTTCTCATTCTGGATAGAACAACTTGGCCGGAGTGTTTCGGAACCTTTGCAAAGGAGATCGATCCGAGACAGATCGTGGATGTGTGATTTGGTCAGTGGAATCCGAAGCTGTCATTGACAAAGATCGATCGGAAGATCTTAAACTGTTTTCGAGACACAAAGAGAAGTACAAGCAGTTGCGGTTGATCACGGGACTTGTGAGTACGTGATGACTTTTCAAGGCGTGGAGGACTAAGAACTGAAGGATCGTAGTGTCGAGTCCGAAGGAGTTAAGTTTGAGTCTTGTAAGTTCTTGTTTACTTTGTCTTAGTGGATTCTCATGGCTGGACTAGGTCTCGTGGTTTTTCCCAAAAGGGTTTCCACGTAAAAATCCTTGTGTTGTGGTTTGCTTGATTTTCTATTTCCGCACTTAAATTTTATCACCCCTTACGTTAATACCTTAATTGTTAAATCATAAAAAAGGTAGATAGACTTTTAGGGAAACCGAACCATCCCCTTGAACTTGTGAGATTCTCAACTCAAACCTTAGATTTGAGGTTCACCAAATTTTTTCAATTGGTATCAGAGCGGGTTTACTAACTTTTTTGTGTGATCTTGCCTCATATTTTCGGTGAATATGAATCTCCAAAGAGATGGAGGATCCATCTTTTGTCCCCCATTATTTGATGGGAATAATTATGCCTATTGGAAAGCTCGAATGAGAGCGTTTCTAAAATCATTAGATGAGAGAGTATGGTTCTCCATTGAACAAGGTTGGACCCATCCAACAAAGACCATAAATGACCAGACCATCCCTAAACCTTCTTCTAAATGGACCAATATAGAACTTGAAAGTTGTAGATGAAATAGTAAGGGTCTAAATGCAATCTTCTCCGATGTCACACTCAAAGAATTTTGACGTATTTCTAAATGTGACACTTCGAATGAGGCATGGGACATTCTTCAAATTACCCATAAAGGGACTATAACTGTCAAGATCTCCAAATTTCAATTACTGACCTCTAAGTTTGAAAAGTTGATGATAGATGATAATGAAACTTTTGATAGTTTTTATGCTAATCTAAGTGACATTATCAATTCTAGTTTCAATCTAGGGGAAAGAATTCCAGAGTCCAAAATTGTTAGAAAAATTTTGAGATCTCTACCTGAGAGATTTCGATCGAAGGTTACCGTAATTGAAGAGAGCAAAAATGTTGATGCTCTTAAAATTGAAGAGTTGGTTGGTTCTCTCCAAACCTATGAGTTAAATCTAAACTCATCCAAGAAACCAAAATCCATTGCCTTGAAATGCATCAAGGAATCCATAGATGGTTCAAATAGTGACTCTAAGGATGAAGAAGAAGAGTTGGCTTTATTTGTAAAGAAATTCAGGAAATTTTTAAAACTTAATAAGAGATTTAATCCGGAAGGTTTAAATCTTTTGAAAAGTCCAAGTCCAAGCACTCTGAAAACAAGAAACATTTTAAATGTGTGGACAAGAAATCTCAAGGTGTTCAATGTTATGAATGCCAAGGTTATGGCCATATTGCCGCTGACTGCTCTAATAAGAAAAGATTTAAGGGCAAGGCAAGGGATGACAGTGAATCTGAATTTGAGGAATCAGATAGCTCTTCTTGTGAGGAAACTAGGGGTTATGTGGTCTTCACTGCATCTCTATCTGGGATTGAAGAATTTTCTTCAAATATTGTGAGTGACCAACACCATTGTGATGGTGAGGAGGATGATGAGAGTCAGAATGACTCAGATTCTGAGGAAGACCTTGAGGCAACCTATGATGAACTATTTCAGGAATGCCTAAAGCTGAAAAATGTTCAGTTTTTCATGTCCAAAAAGATCAAATCTATTAAAATGGAAAAAGATGTCTTAGACCAAGTAGCTTCAGGGTTGAGAGCTCTTGTATCGCAGCTTGAGGAAGAGAAGGCTTCTCTCCTTGCCAAGACTCAGCTTCTTGAATCTGATTTGCATGTTTATCTTGATAAAAGACAAGTCTTGAAATCAAGTTGGCTGATCTCAAGAAAAATCAGAGGTGTGGAGATGAGAAGGGAACTCCATCCACCTCAAATACTGAGCCTGGTGTTAAAAGGCACCCTCCTGAAAATAGGAAGGACCCTTCAATTCAGAAATTCATTCCTATATGTCATAAATGTGGAATGAAGGGTCATATTAAGCCTCGATATCCTAAACTTCGAAGAATGCTCAATTATGGTTCAAGTAACCAACATAATTTTAATGGGAATCTTCAAAGGAGAATTGAGGTCCTATTGGAGAAGTCTAGGAGTCTGTGTGAAGATGTGATGAAAATTGCTCAGAACTCTAGACAGTGGCATGGTCATGACACTCCTTATGCTAGATATAAAGGAGGTAATAGGGAGAACCATAATGCCCGTCATAATTCTAGGACTCAATCCTGGAAAAGGAGGAAGAGGCAAAAGGTCATACCTACCTCAACTGAAACGGTTAGAGACCAAATGGTCAATCAAACTGCTAAAACCATTTGGGTGAGAAAGGAAGACCTGAAGGGCTTCACTTAGCCCGTGCCTGTCATAGCCTAGGGTGTGCTGTTAGTGATATATTTTGTCCTAGTGCTATGCTATCAGTATATACTAGTAGTCTTTCTTTTTATTAGTATTTATTTGCTTTGGTATATTTTTCTGTTTTCTTTATTTTGAAAAATCCAAAAACATTGAAAAACAATAAAATCCAAAAAAGATTTTTGTCATGTTGTCCTTGTTTGACTTTCATGATCTGCATTCTTTGTGTAATCTTTATTTCGATACTTGTTAAGGGTTGAACATGAGTTTGTTACTGATTGAGGATATATCACCTTTATAGTCTCTTGGTTAGGTTGAAAATTAAACCGATTTTTTTCTTGAACAGTTAGAGGCTTATTCCTGTGTTTATGCTTTACAAATTTCACATGCACTCTGACTGATTCTGTTAAAAGGTCTATTTTTCAATCTGTAGGTATATGTTTTATCCCAAAAGTGTGACCTTGGATGACCAATCTAGAATGACCGTATTTGTTAGTCATCCCCATTTTGTGTATCCTCCATGAGCAAAAATATTTGCAATGAAAAGGGCTACCTACTGGGATAGTGTGAAAGTCACTATTGGATGCAAACAGTATGAAATAGCTACCTAGGCGGACAATAGGTATCTATCTGGGTCACTAGAGTGAAAGCCCCTGTTGCTAATAGCCAAGACTACCTACTCAGATAGTATGAAAGTCATCATTGTATGAAAAGATATGTTCAAATAAAGAACATCAAAAGAAATCTTAGAAGGTTTGGAGGTATTTGACCAAAAGTAAAAGAAAAATATTGAGTCAAATAAAATGGATAAAGGAGCACCAAAATGTAAAAAATCAGCATATCTGGATCTAACTAGGTTTGACTTCTAAGAATTGTGTCTCCTAGAGTCCCCTTAGTGGTTAATGTCATATCCTTGGAAAGGGAAAGAAACCGTGATCTTGTATCTTGTCAGGCCACCACTACACACATATTGCTTCACTTTTGAACTGTTCACTAAATGTGACTAAGTGAATTGGCTATGCTTTTAGCATTCCGTGAGATTTAGTTAGATGTGTATCCTCAATCGGACTAACTAATCATGTTCTTCATTAAACTTGTAATTTTAAATTACTACTGCTTGGAATGCTTTTGATACATGTTTGTGTGGCACATGATACCTTTTTAGCATTAGTATTATGTGTTCTTCCTCGGAATAATCACATTTTGGTTCCCCGAAGTATTCATCTTCTTCCCACGGTCGGGGCACACAAATATCAAAACCTGAACCTGAACCTGCCGACAACAAAAGTCATCGGCTGAGTAACGAGTTACTCCGCGTATATAACATACCATAGTGAACAATACAATGAACATTAAATTACATGCATTTTACAGATTCATACATCAGTTCACATACATAATCAGAGTGCGAAAACAACCAAATACATTACGTCAATTTCTTTCTTTCTTTTCTTACTTTCTTACTTTTCTCATTTTCTTACTTTTCTTTTCTTTTTCTTACTTTTCTTACATTCTTACTTTTCTTTGAGATCTTTCTTGAAGCCAGATAACTAGTACTCTTGGAAACTTATCTTGAAGCAAGGCACTAGCATCTTTGGAGATCTTTCTTTTCTTACTAATTTATACTTCATATTTCATCATTCCATGAACAACACATTCACATGCATTAGTAATAACTTAAAATACCACTTTACCGTATAAGGAAAGGGGTTACTATACTTTACTTTACCGAGATACCACCCTTCGTACATTATCCGGCACGGACGGCTTAGTACATTTTCCGGTACAACGACTTACTTACTTTGGCATACATCTCGCCCTTTCTGATGGTATCCGGTGGTGCACAACACAACATGCATTATCGTTTTTGTGTGTCTTACTTTCTTACTTTTCTTACTTTACTTTTGGTCTTACTTAACATCTCATTAAAGTCTTTAATTATTTCTTCATACTTTTGCATATTATTCATTCATGAGTGCACAATGATATACCTCTTGTTTAAATTTCACCTAAGATTAACTGTCAAGGGCCATATGACATCTCACCATAACGTCCCATACCACTATGTTAACCAGGCCTAGGCAAGCTTGACTTTTATCAAAGGTTTCCCAATGGTATATCACATATTAAGGAGCATAAAAGAACATACAAAATCTCATATTTCCAATTATTCGACAATATAAAATCACAGTTTATATTAAAGCACACTGAAGTCACGATCTAATGTAAATATAAAATCCCTTCTTAAAAAAAAATTAAATCAAGATCAATATCCTAATTATAACACTTCTCATCAATCAGAATTTTCATGAATTGCAACATAAAATCACACTCACATATAATTAAATCCACAATAATTCATCCATTCAATTTACATCCATTCCTCCCATTCTTCTCATAAATCCACACACTTCAATAAATTTTCCCAATCCCCTTGTTGAATCATAATTAATTTTTAACAGGGTTCTTCACATCCTAATTTAGCAAATCCATAGTTAATAAGAGAGAGATCAAAATACGGTTCTTCACATCCTATTTTAACAAAGCTATCAATAATAATGTAGAAATCCAAATATGGTTCTTTACATCCTATTTTAACAAATCTATCAATAATAATATATAAATTATAATATGGTTCTTTATATCCTATTTTAACAACTCTATTAATAATAATGTAGAAATCAAAATACGGTTCTTCACATCCTATTTTAACAAATCTATCAATAATAATATAGAAATCATAATATGGTTCTTAGATCCTACATATTCTTACATCTTTACTTAAGTTTACTCTATTTTTATTCATTCTTTTAGGTTAATATTCAAAATATGGAATACTAGATCTGTTATTTACCACACTTGATTGCTTCCCTATGATCTATCACTTGTGAATAAGGTTCTATATCAATCGCCTAGCCGCTTTTTTCTTTTTTTTTGCTCCAATCTTTGAACTCCTTCAATTTCCCCCTTTTGATCTCTTAGAAAGCTCTCATTTTTCTCTCTTTTAGGTTTAGAAGCATATAGAAACCCTAATTCTCGAGTTGGAGAGTTATTTATAGAGTTTGGAGACCCTAAGGAGTTAAAAATAGTCAAAAATCACGATTTCCTAGAAACTCCCGCTTTGGGCGATCGATCCCCTTGATGGGCGATCAATCACCCCCTCCCCCTTTTTTTTTTCAGAACTGTCTTCGATATTTTAGTCATAACTTTTTACTCATTTATCGGATTTTGACGATTCAACTTGTGTTTGACTCTTCATTCGAAGGAGAACAACTTTCATGTTTTGAAAAAGTTTTAATTCTTCTTTATTCATGGACTAATTTATCTCTAAAGATGATTGGTTTCGAAATGGATTTCAGCAGCCCAGATTTGCAATAGACCTGGTTTCAAAAATCCAACTTTTAACCTAACTCCGACTAAGAATCTGAAAAAATCGTAAACATGAAACTTGAAGAGGGTTTCAATAACTTCCCAAAAATTTAAGAATCACTCGATTCCGATTTGCAGCGATAAAACTATGGCTTCTTGAAGTTGAGGATATGTTAAGGCATCTTTTTTAATTCATCTTTTAGGAACATATGCATTTCAAATCAAGCACATATTTCAAGAATTCATCTAAATGGCACGAATGCCGAGGAACTAAATTTTGGGTCTCTACACTGAGCCTTGGGTTGAGGAAGAAAACGCCGAGGAGAGGGAGCAACCTATTCCAATGCAGTCGCAAGCAGATAGAGACCTTGACATGTGGCCATACTTAGATTACTATTGAGGGAAGTGATGGCGAGATCTTGTCTTTTGTATTTTGATAGGTGGGCATGTCCACCTTTACTTTTATGTTTATGCCTGTATATGTAAACTTGGAATACAGATTACCTTATTTAGAAAAGAAAAAGTTGATCATGAGCTTCCGCACTCTGATTATTGTAGATATAGTATTATATTTACCTTGTTCATTACAAGATAGTTTGACAAGCACGAATAGTCGCTCCTAAAGTATCCCTTAACTCGTAGGGGGTATTTTGGGGCGCGGTAAGAAAAGAGCCTGAAACTTCTATTTTACTAGATCCTTGTAGAAGTTCTAGAACTAAAGTTTTTAAAGATTTTGGTCCTGATTTCATCACTTGGATTGTGGAGAAAGAACTTATCAGTTATGCTGAAGCTATGGCATCAAATGATGTTATATTTTGGAGGAAGCAATAGATGATGAAATGCATTCTATATTGTCCAACAACACTTGGACTTTAGTGGATCTTTCTCCTGGAAGCATGACAATTGGATGTAAGTGAATCTTTAAGAAAACGTTAAAACCTGATAGTACAATTGATAAGTTCAAGGTGAGGTTGGATGCTAAGGGGTAGGCAAATAATGGATTTCGATTATTTCGACTCCTATGCCCAATAGCAAGTATGACCACTATTCGATTATTGATAGCTCTGACTGCGATCAATGACTTGATCATCCACCAGATGGATGTCAAGACCGCATTTCTCAATGGTGATCTTGAAGAAGAGATATTTATGGATCAACCAGAAGGTTTTGTCCTGCCAAAGAATAGTAAGAACGTGTGTAAACTGTTAAAGTCGCTTTGTGGTCTTAAACAAGCACCCAAGTAGTGGCATGACAAATTCAGGAGGATTCTCCTCTTTGATGGCTATCAAATAAATAGTGGTGGTATTTGTGTATACAACAAATTCATAGAAAATTCTAGAGTTATCATTTGTCTATATGTCGATGATATGCTGATTTTTGGAACAGATTTGAAAAGTGTTATGAACACTAAAAGGTTTCTATCGTCGAATTTTGACATGAAGGATTTGGGCGAACCTGATGTAATTCTTGGTATTAAGATCATCCGAAGTAATCAGGGAATTGCTCTATCTCAGTCCTATAACATAGAGAAATTCCTCAGAAGATTTAATCAGTTCGATTGCTCCCCTGCCACAACTCCAGTTGATTCCAGTATTAAGTTAAGAAAGAATGAAGGCAAAAGTGTATCTCAACTTAAATACTCTCAAATTATTGGCAATCTTATGTATGCTATGCACTGCACAAGACCGGACATTGCCCAAGCAGTGGGCATGTTGTGCCCAGGGAAGGTTCATTGGAGAACACTTATCAGAGTTCTCAAATACCTCAAGGGTACTTTAACTTATGAGATACATTTTGGGAGAATTCCAGCTGTACTTGAGGGTTACAGTGATGCAACTTGGAACTCATGTCCAGATGAGTCCACATCTGTAACGACCTGGATCTTTACTTTGGGAGGAGGAGCCATATCTTGGAAATCTAAGAAACAGATGTACATTACTCATTCAACTATGGAATCTGAGTTCATCGCCTTGTCATCAGCAGGCGAAGAGGCAAAATGGCTCAAGAGTGTATTGGTAGATATACCAATATGGGATACACCTGTACCAGCTATCACAATTTATTGTGAAAACCAGGCTACAATGTTCAAGGCATACAGCGAGAACTATAACGGGAAATCCAGACAAGTTCGTCTGAAGCACAATCATGTGAGGGGTCTTATAACTGATGGCAAGATAGATGTTCAGTATGTTAAGTCCAAAGAAAATTTGGTTGATCCTTTATCCAATGGCCTTGGCACAGACCTTGTGATAAAAACTTCAAAGGGAATTGGACTAAAGCCTGTAAAATAGTTATATGAGGTGAAAACCCAACCTGATGAGTCTCTCAGGTTCAATGGGACAAACAAGCCTATATGTAATAACTATTGAGCACTATCACTATAGAAATTATTTCTTTTTATCAATCTCTTTTGAGACGTGTCAATTCCTTGTATGTGATAGATAGTGCATATCCTATAGGCTGTCAACCTACAGATAATCCTGTGGTTATAAGTTGAGAATTAATAAGAATTCTCTTAATGAGTGCTATATGCCTTAAATGGTGGGAGTATGACAGGAGCACTTTTGTAGAGTCACCTTTCTGAGAGTAAGAAGTTCGTCACTTCTTATGAGTTAAGGCTTATCTCTAGAGCTCTCAGTAAATTGGGATTGAAGCATGGACGAAAAAATGCTGAGCTGTTTGGTATAAATAACCTCTGAAAGGATTGTATGTGGAACAGATCTGGTTAGTCAGTTCGGGTTCATAGTTCAAGGTTCTATCAACTGTGTTCCTTGACTATCTTTGATTTGTTTTCACTAAGTGGAGGTTCAAGTTAAAAGACACCTTCATGTATGCACATGATATTCTTGAATGCCCATACATATATATTTTAAAATAAAATCAAGTGGGGGTTTGTTGGATTTAATTTGATTTTAAAATAATAAATTTATTACTGTTTATTATTGTTAAATTATGATTTATTGTGTCTATAAGAGACATATTTGTATGTGTCTTAGTGTATTTGAATTTTTGTCCATTGAATCCATATGGATCATTGGATAAGTTACTCTTGGAAATCAATGGTTCTGATGAAGAGATATGAACCTAACCTTCATGTAGATCCTTTGGGTAATGACTTAAGACCCTTCTTTATCCGACATTTTCTATAGAGTTTGTCTCTTTAACTTTTCAAGCCATAACGCATGTGTTCATGGCATGGATGTTAATGCATAACATTTGACTCTTCAATTTCCTTGTGTGTCGTGCTCATCATGAGTACTTGGTCCATCATCTCTATAAATAGAGAGAGGATAAGAGACTTGGAGAGATCATCCTTAGGCGCAGAAGCTCTGCTGATATACCTCCAGATCAAGTAAGCCTTATACCCGTGTTGCAGAGGTATAATAAGGCGGGTCCGAGTCATACTTTGAAGATTTTCTTATCCACTCTAATCTCTCTTGACAAGCCATATCATATGACTGATCTTTCTTGGGACTGGACTATTTAGTTCAGACTCATTTAATTGATCTAAACGGATTGTCTTTTTAGACAGACCTCGAGATTAATTTTTGACAATCCAAATGGATCGTCTCTTTACTAGACTAATTGGATAGACTATTTTGGGTTAGTCCTAACTGACTAGTATTTTGAAATAACCCGATCGGATCATCGAATTTTTGGATTGGTCCTTAATTGAACTAATCCATCAACCCAAAACTGCATAAGCTAATGGGGAGACTCTGTCGAATTTTTTGGACAATTTGCAACACTTAAAATAATTAAATTTAAATAATTAAATTTAAAAGTGTTTTGAATTAATCGGTAAAATAATTTAACCCGATTTTAAAATCTCATATTATGGGACGTTTTGATCATGAGATTAAGTTAATTTTATTGAAATTAATTTTGATGCAATAAAATTAATTTGATTAATTTTATATATATGGTTAAATTTAAAGTATATGAAAAAATTCAATTTTAATTTAAAATTAATTTATTCAGGCATTCTAAAGGAGGTTGGGTACTGTCGTCTTCCGCCAAGTAGTGCAAACTTGTAGGGAAAGATTGGATGAATCCGAGCTGAGTTGAATCCCGGAGATAGAGCTGCCTTATCTCTTGCACAATGAGAGGCTTCAACTATCTTCAAGAAAGACTCTTCGAGCGCCTCTCAGTTCGAGTGATTCATTGTAAAACTATTTATTTTATTTCTTTGTTAATGATAGCTAATTGTGCTCTAATTTGTAAATGTTTTTAGACTAACCGTCAACATATTTTTGGGTAAGACACGTTGGTTACGAAGAAGAAGAGCATAAGTTTTTTTTTAAGAGGGTTGTTTTGTCCTTTTATTTTTATAGTGGTGTATCCAAACCGAGCTAGCTCGAAGTTCGGCTCGACCCGATCAAGCCAGCCTTGAGCTCGAAAATAGACACGATCGAGCCAAGCCAAGCTATTTTTTGAGTTTGATTCAAGTCGAGCTCGAGCCAAGGCATGTTTGATTCGGCTCGGCTCGAAGCTTGGCCAGATTGAGGCTCGGTTCGCCTTGAATATTACATAAAAAAAATTAATATTATATTATATATATATATATATATATATTATATAAATAATATAATTAATATATATATTTATATATAATAAAAATATTATTATTTTTATTTAAATATAACTTTTTAATAATCCAATCTAAGCTCAAACCAAAGATCCAAGCCGTGCTTTTTGAACAACATATCGAGCCAAGCCGAGCCGAGATCAAGCATAGATGAAAAAATTTCAAACCGAGTCAAGCAGGGCCAAGCCCGGCTCGAATACACTCCTACATTTTTATCTTTTGTTCAAGATATACTGTTAGAATGGTTAGTATACGTTCAAGGGTTTAGGATATCATTTACCTATGTTAGTACAACGTTAGTTGTTAGCATTGGGGATTGGAGTTCTTGCTACTCATCACTCGGAGGAATGGTTCCCAAGACCTCTCAAATGAGAACCACACCCCACCATTGGCACAAGAGTCTGGGATCCAATCCTCCCTGATGATGAGTCCGCAAGAGCTCCAATCCCCAAACTAACCCTACTAATGCAGGTAAATGATATCCGAAGAAATAAAAATTATATAGAATGCCCCCCTAAAAAAATTGTAATGTTTTTTTAAGTATAATATAAAGAGATTAATTCTTTACTCATTGTGTCCCTTTTAACCCTAGATCTAATAATTTAAGAGCTATTTTTTTTTTTAACTAAGAACCAAGGGTAGAGAGGATCTTAACGACAATTAATGGGTGTTAAATGGCACATGTGTCAAGCAGGGGAGTTGAATGTGTGTGGGAAAAACAATCTCTATAATATAAAAATGGGAAATGGAAAACGGACCCTGGGTCAGCTTAGAAGCTGACCCCATGATTTCATTGGCCCACACCCCCTTTTGACCACCCATCAACTGTGGCTAGGATTCACTCACCCCTAGGGTTAAGCAATCTAACCATGATTTTTAGACAAACAAAAAAACAGAATTATTAATTTTAATTTAATTAAAATTAACCATGGTTAAAGATGTGTTAAAAGGGACACGGGGACACTGCGGTTAGCTTAGAAAAGGACCCTAGGGTCCTCTCCTCAAGACTCTATAAAAATATAGTTAATTTTAAAGTGGTCATTAGTCTACCTTGCATTTGACTACATAATCAAATGTCTTTCCATTTCATCCCCTCTAACTATGGTTAAGCTTAACCAACTTAAAATTATTTTCTTTTCTAAAAACCAAGGGTAAATGGATATCCTGAAGAATGAGTCAATCTTATACACAGTTAGTAGGTATTAAAAAGGTGCCAGGGAATAATGAAGACCGAATTTATTTAATTCCAAAATAGCCCTTGCTCATATGAGAATCCTCACTTATTTAATTTTCAAATTACCCTTTATCATAATTATGTATATAAGACAAAAACTTGATTGAATATTTGCTTAATTCTCATACTACCCCTACTCATATATCTATCTACAATATAATAGACTTGAAATTCTATGTGGTTATAACCGGGGAAAATAATCACCTCCTTGGTAAGTGATGCGAGGAGGGGCATCTTGGCTCTCCTTTTCATGCCACGTGTCCCCCTTTAAACTCCCTTCAACTGTGGTTAAGGTTCACTAACCTTTAGGGTTCACCCATCTACCCTTTGTTTTTTTTTAAGTAAATTTTTAAAAAATTAACTACCAGGTTTAAAAAATAACCTGATTCATGGCAAGGCAGCTTTGTGAGAGCCAGGAGCAATAGTTCGCTCCTCACCCGTGGAGCGAACTATTACTCTATAATCATACTCCTTGGAGTCCGATTATGCCACTGAAGTCGCCATGTGTCTTGTTTAACACTCATTAACAGTGAGTGAAGATTCACTCACCCCTAGGGTTTACCCACCTATTCTTGGTTTTTAGGAAAAAAATATGAAAAAAATTAAACCTAGGAGTTAGTGAATTTTAACCAAGGTTCTTAAAATCTTATATTTTTTTTTCTAAAACTAAGAATTAGTGGGTGAACTCTAGGGGTAGGGGAATCTTAACCACAGTTGAGAGACATATGGCAACCTCAAGGGTGTAACCGGACTCCAACAGTGGTTAAGATTCACCGGGTTCACCCACTTATCCTTGGTTTTGTTAAAAAAAATATTAATGTGTAACCCGACTCCAACTGTGGTTAAAATTCACCCACCCCTAAGGTTCACCCACTTATCCTTGATTTTAGAAAATGAAATGACTTCTCCCTTTTTTTATCGTCAGCTGCCTAATGATGAATGGATGCCCGATGGCGTAACTTGGGTGATCGATTAAGATCGTTACCTCGTAAAAACACTAATTCCAGATAATAGTGACAAGTATTGAGTGTGTCGAACCACGAAGACTGCGCTGGTTATGTTGCTTAAATATAAAGATTGAATTTTAATTTAATGGTGAACACAAAGGTTTTGGTTTGTATTTAAAATCCTAAAATTATTCTAAATACTGAAAACAAATAAAAGTGATGTGAAAGTCAAGAGAAGGAATCTATGGCATTGAATCTACCATTAGCCTCTTAACCATGGTATATTGTATTTAATCAGGGTAGAATTATTTGCACTCGATTACAATTAATTGAGACTACAAGTATCAATCGAAATCATCAAGAAAGTCAAGTTATTAAATCTTAGGCATTACCTATCTTTGGTTAGCACGAATTGTCCACATTAAATTAATTAACTTAGGGTTGTGGCACGATTCCTCTTTCCTAGGCATAGATCATCCTAATACATAATTACTTGTATGATCATTCCATTGCATAAAAATTCATTCATAAAATCACATAATTTAAATATGAATAGAATTTCAATCGAAAAGAAAATAATTCCTAAGACAATGAAGAAATTTATTAAGATTGAAAATAAACATTAAAATTGATTGTCAAAGCAATCCTCAAGTCATGCAATCATAGTTTATAAATAATAAAACCCTAAAACAAAACAACTAAACCATAGTTACTTGCTAGGGTTTCATCGAAACCCTAGATGAGAGATTAGTTGATCATGGGAGAAGGAGTAGCCGCCATATATAGTGAAGATTCCATGCTCCAAAAGCTTCCAAAACTCTTCTCCAGACTCTTTCCCTAATAAAAAAATGTCCCTAGTGTAACGCGTAAATTTCATTGTAGTCAAATTACCTCCACTGTTGTGTGGAGTTTATTATTTTATGTGGGAGACTATCCTTCCAATCCGAGTAAACCCGGACTGTTAATTATCTTCTCATGTAGGCATTACAGATGTCACATTGAGGTCTTTGTATCAAGAAAAGAAAAAAAAAAAAAAGGTGGTCATATTGGGGGTTTACCTAATATTCTTCATTGATGAGAGATCCTTCTTCTTCACTAGTACTTGACTTGTTCCTACAAAAGAAAGAAAAGTTTTTTCTCCTCTTCCTTAGATTGTTCTTGTGGAAAATTTGTATCTCTCTTCCTTCTCTTTTTTCGTCTTGTTCATTCGTGGGAGTTTCTTATAAGAAACTCCCTTTTTATAACTTTTGGAGAGTCATTTTTGGACTCTCCTTTGACTTCCACTTTTTTGTGGAAGTCAAAAAGGGTCTCTCCCTTTAAAGAGAGTCATTTGTCCTTTGACTGTGGGTTTCTCTTATCTTGGGGAAACCTTGGACGATTAGGAGTCTTTTTTCTTGAAGGACTCCAAATTGATTTCCTATTTTGGAAACCTAAGAGGATAAGACATTTTCCTTTAAAAGGGGAAGAGTTTTATCTTCCATGAAAATGAGAGAAATTACTCCCCCTTTCGGATGGGGTGTCATATGGCACTCTATTATTGAAAAAAAAAAAAAAAATCTCTATCTTGGGATCCCACAAAGTTGGCAGAGAGTCCTTTTTTTATCAAGGATTCTCTGCCACATGGTAGTCAGGTCTCACTACCAGTTGGGAAAAGGGACTGACTTTGGTCAGCTCGCAAATCAAAGGGGTGAGACCATGGGTCCCACCCACGGTTTGGGTTAGGTTCATGTCCATTTATGGCTGCAACCCAAGCTAGCCATTGACTAGCCCAAGGATGGACTCGTGTAGTCAGTTAAAGTGGGGGTCTGTACGCAAGGGCAAACCCTAACTATGTGTCAGTCCCATGGGGACTAACACAAAAGGTATCCGCGGGGTATTATTAAGGACTTGTGAATTCTGTCCACAGGACTGACTTATAAAGTCAGTCCACGAGGCTCTATTAATTAAGGGCTGGCCTTTGGCCAGTCCGTGAACACTTATTTGATCAGGTCTATCCACAAGGATAGACCCTAGACAAGTGAGAGCTTGGGCTTGGTGTAGTGCACATACTCCTCCCTCGATGGTGTGAAGCAGGCACATTGAAGTTGGTGAACCCCAGCTCAAACGGGCATTGCAATTTCACTGCCCACAAATGCCCGTTCGAGATTCGTACAACGAGATTTGATTGAGTTGCGCGAAACTTGATCCCAGCAGCGTTGGAGCAAATATTGCTCTGGCATCCATCTTAATAATTCCCTTTGGTTTTCGATCTATCGAACATTTTGAATATCGGTTGAACCAAAGTGGTATTCAAAATATTTTAGGGGCAAGTCTTCGAGAAATAATGCTCATATTCAAGAGCCTGTCAAATTGCTCTAATTTTCACCTAAACTAACTCTTGGAGTGTTATTTTAGCGAGCTCTTTGTTGCCCTAAGTTTTGCCTAGACCGACTCTTGGAGTGTTAGTCTAGCGATCATTTTGATTTTGACGTTATCCGTCCATTGTAGTCAGCAGATATGCTTCATTTGAGTGCATTCCCTAGATGATGAGAAGTCATTTCTTTTGAGTCTTGGTTTCTTCTTGGTGCATCGGGTGGAAATTTTCTTCATTTCACCCATGTTGAAAGGCAATAACGATGATTTCATATCAAGCCAAACGTAGTTCATGAAAAGGGGCATTCAGATTCGCATTTTGAGAGTAAATAGGTAGTTTTCGTTCATAGCTAGGAAGGTTTTGACTTCGTTCTTGTATCTTGGAGACTTTGAAGCTTTGATTCGTATTTTGAGAGCGAATATGCAGTTTTCGTTCATACCTAGGAGGGTTTTGACTCTGATCTTGTATCTTGAAGAATGTTTGATTCGCATTTTGAGAGCGAATAGGCAGTTTCCGTTCATACCTAGGAGGGTTTGATTCCGGTCTTGTATCTTGAAGACTTTAAAGCTTTGATTCGCATTTTGAGAGCAAATAGGCAATTTCCGTTCATAACTAGGATGGTTTTAACTCTGGTGTTTTATTTTGAAGACTTTTGAAGCATGGTGAACAGTTTTAGCTCATATTCAGGTACTTCTCAAATTGCTCTAATTTTTTCCTAAACCGATTCTTGGAGTGTTAGTTTAGCTAGTTCTTTGCTGCCCTAATTTTTGCCTAGACCGTCTTTTGGAATTTTGGTCTAACGGGCCTTTTAATTTGACTCTAATTTTGCCTAAGTTGTTAGCCAAATGGTTATAACCCAATGACCCTAATTGATTTTGATGATAACCTAAATAATGAAATGACTTTTAAGGTACTAATGTCAATTTAAGTTATCATGAATATCAGTGATCTAAAGACATTAGCCGAAATTCAATTCAAATCATGGATATGTCATAAAAAATGAAGAAATATAAAGAAGTCAAAGTTTCAAGAAGCTTCAAGCAACCAAAAAGATCTCAAGAAAGTTCATGTCAAACTCTACACAAAGAAGAATGAATCATCTGGGAAGATATCAAGAAAAAGCTCATCTAATGAAGACCCAAGACTCAAGAAAGTTATACAAGTCAAGTTGTTGTCAGTGAAAGTATTTAGGACTTTCGTAAAAGTCTTCAATGATTAGTTGTGGAAAAAGCTCATTTACCTAAAAAGACCTTGGGATCCTTTTAGTCTAAAATTAAAACATGTTTAAGGATCCTAAAATCAGTTAACAAGCTTTAAAAAGTTGTAGTACAATACCTTGTAATTTAATCTCATCTTAAAAGTTTCGAAAAATCGGATTAGTGCAAATTTTGCATCATCCAGTCGACTGGATAGTCCCATCCAGGCGATTGGATAGGCCAAAAAAATCAATTTTGGTCTCTGTGTGTTGATTCTTCTTTTTTCTCTCTTTGATTAATTTAAAGATCAATGGAAATCACTCTTATGTCTTTTAAATGATCTTAAAAACATATTTATCATATTAATGATCAAAGGAAAAATGTTTTTGAATCAAATCAAAGTAACAAAATTGAGAAAATCGGATGCGTGCAAAAAATTGCACCATCCAATTGATTAGATGATTACATCCAGACGACTGGATAGACCAAAAACTTGTTTTTGGTTCTGAACGTGTTTTTCCGATTTTGAATCCGATCTTGATTAATCAATCTAAATTATTTTAATGATCATAAAACTTTGATTTTAATCTTCTAAAATAAATTTAAAAGTAGTTGGAAACCAATCAAATCTTTCAAATGGTGTCTCTTTTGACACCCCTTAATATTTTTAGAAAAAAATATTAATTTTTTAAACCTTAGTTAAAATTTACCAACTCCTAGGTTAATTTTTTTTTAATATGGATAAGTTGGTAAACCCTAGGGGTGGGTGAATCTTAAACCATAATTAAAGAGTGCTAAAAGGGAAACATGGCGACCTGAGTGGCGTAATTAGATGCATGATATCATTTCCTTCTAAAGAAAACAGCAGCAACTAGGACGGCATCATAAGTATCTTACACATTTTTATCGAAGTTACATAATTGAGAGCGATTTCATGAGGGGCAAAGAGGGAAATGTGGCCCTTTTGGGCCGCAGAGTCAAATGCCGTGTTTAAGAGACCCAGCCAGCCCTGGAGCATTGGACCTTGCTCTTAAAGGCCGTGGTCAAGGCGAGTCCATGACCCAATATGTTAGTTGTTATCCCACAACTATTGAGTTGTTTTTCACTACTTTTGGGACATTTTATTCTATTTTTATTTCTTGTTTTGGTTAAGTTGCTGGGTTTTTTTTTTTTCTTTTGGGGTAAAATTGCTGGTTGTGAAATCGATCATTTGGAGCTTCAAATGAGTGAAATTCGGAGGGCTTTACAGTCAAATAACCACGAAATAAGAAAGACTAACAAGGATACAGTCTTATAATCTGGAAGATTACAAACAAAACCCCAAAAATATTCTCTTTGCACTGTGTTTCTTCTTCAGTTGCTTTAAATCTATTTCCAGTCTTTGTTTCTTCTGTTCTTTGCTGAGAAGCATGGGTGTGCTTGCGGACGTGAAAGGAGATTTTGACCCCTCCCCTACCATCTTTCTCCAGATAAGTCGATGTTCTTCTCTGTGACTTGCATATTATATTCATAATCTTCTCCAGTTGTAACTTGTAACTGGTTTTTGCCAAAACCGGTTATGCTCCGGAGGTGACCACTTTACCCTTTTTACGCCCTTTAATTGTGGTTAAGATTTAGGTGGCAAATCCTCTCCAGTTATAACCGGATGTGGCACATCCGGTTATAACCCCTAGAGGTCGCCACGTGTCTCCTTTGACACCTCTTAACCGTGGATAAGGTTCACCCACCCCTAGGGTTCACCCACCTATTTTTGGTTTTTTTTTTTAAATATTAATTCTATTTTTAAAATTAAAAATATGTTTTTAAAGTTTTTTTAATATTAAAAACAATTTTTTAATTTTAAAAATAGAATTAATATTTTTAAAAAAAAACCAAAAATAGGTGGGTGAACCCTAGGGGTGGGTGAACCTTACCCACGGTTAAGGGGTGTCAAAGGAGACACGTGGCGACCTCTAGGAGTTATAACCGGATGTGCCACATCCGGTTATAACTGGAGAGGATTTGCACCCTAAGATTTATTCACCTATCTTCCGTTTTTTTTAAAAAATATTTAAAAAATTTAACCCTAAGAGGTAAAGAATTTAACCACGGTTAATAAATTAACTTATTATTTTCTTTAAAAACCAATGATTGGTGAGTGAATCCTAGGGTGAGTGAATCCTAACCACAATTAAAATGTGTCAGTTAAAATGTGTCAAAAGGGGCAGCTTAACTGCTTCTTTTAATATAGGTTATAGATATCAGTCTGATTACCCAACACCAACAATTCCATCGTATCTTACAACTTACAAGAGATTTTTTTTTTTTCGAAATCACAAGTCAAGAAATCTAACAAAACCAAATCAACGCTGTTTGTACTAATTAAAAATAATATACATACAAAACAAGAGATACAAAAGAAGATAACCTTATACTACATTCAACATACACAAACATTACCTACACTAGCGAAACCATATGATCATTTGGCTTATGAAGTCCATCCAAATTTGACTCCTAGCATGCGAAAACCAAAATCTAGATCACTACTGGAGATTTCACAATTACTGATCTTCAGACGTAAAATCAAGCTCTGCCGGTATCTAAAGCATCATTGGTGTTATTCTCTCCGGCAACCTAGACTTACGTGTACTGTTGCGCCATAAATGGTGCATCCACCGGTAAACATGAGGATGGATCAGACAATAAAATGGGGACTTGCATGGTCGCCTTAGTATTCTGTTGTAGCTAAAGTTTATGTGTTTTCGTTCTCCATTCATTTTTTGTGAACCTTTTGTACTTTTTTCCTTCTAGTTTTAATGCTATCTGGGTTATCTGGGTTATTGATCAAAAATAATAAAATGGGGTCAGTCCTTACGTGTGGCGAACAAGCAAATTAGGCAGACCAAAGATCTCCTATGAAGAAAATCAACATGATTGGATGATTCTGGCCATCATTATGCATTAGACTTTTTATTTTTCTTTTCTTTTGCCACCTAAAACTTTTCTTCTATCTATCTAAAATGGATTGACAAATAAGGTCAACATTTGGTCACCTGAATGTCGCCATCTCTGCATCTCACTGGTGGATTGCCCATAAGTCTATCAACAGAGCACATAGATGTAAGGACATTGTACTAATGGCATAGAGATACACGTGGCACATGTACCTTTTATCATATTAAGTCTCTTTTGTTGAATTTCTAAGCCGGTTTGGAAAAGCCAAAAACAGGGTAGGCTTCAAGGAATAGTCAAGTGCTCCCTTCCCTTACAAAGATAGTGTGAAACGCTGCTCATCCATCTGCAATATTTTTATGGATTACTTTCCTAGATCAAATTCTCTCATAAGATCACCTGAACAATAGGGGTTAGAGGCTGGCAAACGGATGCTTTACGAGGAGGAATTAGTGGATTACTTGCTAATCCACTGTCCTTTGGTTAGTGGGATCTAGAGCTAGGATCTAAAGCTATTTCCTATCTCGCTTCAAGGTGTCGTGGGTTTTCCCTGCTAGCTTCAATCTCTTAGTCTCCAGTTGGTACTTGAAAGATGTGGATAAAGAGCAGAAAGTGATTTTGAGGCTTTTATCGGGAGCTATTAGTTGGGGTTCTTGGAATGAGAGGAATAGAAGAGTATTACAATTCTTCTTGCACAATCGAGAAGCTGAATCAAGATATCCACAACAAGAAATCTTTTTGGGTGTCATGGAAAACCTTTCTCTCCAAAACTCCTATTGTTAGCTCACACTCACAGGCATACCGTAAAACATCCCCAAATATCGATCTTTGCAAAGACCTAAAATAAATCAGAACTTAAAGCCATAAAGTTCGGAGAAAAAAAATGAGTAAAAAATAACATTGGAACATAATTGTAGATTTTTAATTAATATCAATTGGGAAAGTTACAAATATTACCTCCCCTCTATTCTGTCCCACGTTGCATTAACTACCATCTCTGCCTTCGTAGTTGAGATTTGTTTTTTTTCTTCTTCACCATAGGTAGAGCGACATATGGGGTGGAAATCTGCTTCCCCCTTTTTCGAATCCTAGCATCTTTAATCAACGGAACATCACTTGGAGCCTTGGTTGTTGCCTAGTTCATATCAGTTCTCAAATCCTATTTATAAAGTTTAGGTCAGTTCAAGAATTATAAATGTCATACACTAATTACTAATACCAGTATTGTTATTAATTAATCACCACAAACAATATACTTGAATGCAGAGATGACATTATCAAAGGAGTAAGGCTCTACCCCTATGAGGGGGGGGGGGGGGGGGGGGGGGGTTAATTGAGAGCTCTCTCCTGAGATTGCTATATTGAGATTCTCGTTGAATACACAACAAATGTAAGTATATTAATTTTAGCTATGCCTTATATGCAAAAAATTAATATAGGAAATATATATAACAATAAGAAAATATGCTATCATATTCTAATTTTTGCAAACGCTCTTTCACAGGTACTAGTACTACCTCAACTCTCAAACATGTACATTTTGTGAGCTCCTCCTTTAATTTGGCCACCTCTTCCTTCAATAATTTAATCATTTGATCTTAGGTCTCAGCTTCATCCCCTTCTCCAATCTTATTACATTTTTCTTCGATGCCTCTTTTAGGAGATCTTAGGTCTCAGCTTCATCCCCTTCTCCAATCTTATTACATTTTTCTTTGATGCCTCTTTTAGGAGATTGTACACTTTCATATTCATTAATAAAAGGAACTTTAATTTCTTCATCGGTAAGAGTTAGGTGGTCCACAATCTACAACAATTGATAAAATATATGTTATTTAAAAATATGAAGTAAACTATAAGGTTCGATACAAAAATAAAATACCGAGTAAGGGATTTGAACAAATCGATGTTTTATTCAACAAAAGATCCTTGTAGTGTTTGTACCCTTTAAATTTATTACTTGGGTACTTCAATATATGTGCATATATAGGGGCTGGAGGAGAGGGCACATCCTTAGGTGCAAATTTTGGGATATGCTCATATGCCCACACGGGCCACACCTACACATAGAAAGGCAGAATTTTAGAATTCCAAGTAAAAATATTTATAATTAGTCATTGCAACAGTAAAATATTAAAATAAATTAAATGGAACACCTGAAAGGCAAAACCACACTCGTCAATGTTATAGGAACGATTAATCTTCCATTCATGTCGCGACCCAAAATACCCCCTAGGAGTTAGGGATACCTTGACTCGTGACCGTCATATCATACCTCCAATATGATACATAAAGCACACGTGGAAACCTGTCAGAGTACCTGAACATACATAACGGAAACGAAATACAATGCACAGCGGAAAATACAAATACTAAACATAGCGGAAGCAGAGCGACTATTCCTATAACTTGGCTCAAGTATGAACCAACAAAATATACATGTATACGTCCAAAAGGTGGAGTGAACAAGTCCCACTCTCACATAACAAAATACTGTATCATTCTAAGTACTGCCGATCAACAGAAATCGAAGTCTCGACACCTATCTACGGAACCGTCGTCCTAATAGTGATCCATAGAAGGCTCCGGGTCGAAGTACTCTTCCTCTATCTAAGGCTCCATGCCACATAAATCAAAAGGAGCCCGAGCACCTGCCGATGATAACAAATATCGGCTGAACGTGGAATACTCAGCGTATACAAACTAATAACAATAAAGCAATAGTAACATGAAACATACGAATCATGAAGACTGAAATCCTTAAAGCATATCAAAGCGTAGAAACCATGTATAACATATGTGATGAAATCCGAAATCTGAAACTAAAACCATAACCGTGTGAGTCAAGCGATAATCGTAGTCTTGTGAGTTTTTATGAGTTCATGGAGTTACTTAGAGTCATTTATGATCCGTAGAGACGTAGAGATACCATAGAGCAAAACCATAGAGCCAATACCATAGAGATCTTAGAACATTTCATTTATAATCCATAGAGCTTGTGAAACGATCTTAGAGCTTATCATAAAGTTCTTGTGAGAGTGTATCATGATCCTTAGAGCTTATGAAATGATCTTAGAGAAATCATAGAGTTGCTTAGAATCGTTCCTTATGAGTCATTTAGTCAAAAACCATTTTTCGTATCTTTGAGAAATCCTTAGAAAACATCGATTCATGCGAGCATATGAACTTATGAGAGCAACATCACATTTAAGCATCCAAAATCCCTTAGAGACATTTAATCAAACACTTAGAGTGCATCATAATGATATCTTACATCCAAGTATAAAACAACATCCTTTCACACCATACAAATCATAATACATATATAGCATAGATTAAGAAGAACCATATTTAATAACTAGTAGTATTGCAAGATTGGTAGTAGAGTGTATCTACCTTAGTAAAATCAAGACTTTGATTCCCAAAAGCTTGAACAAGCAAGAACCTTGAGTTCTTGGTTGAGAATCACCAAAGGAATGGAAGAACTTGATCTCCCTTCAAGCTTGATCAACAAGAGAGCTCCTCTCCTTCTTCTCTCTCAAAATCTCTTAAGATATGGCACAAAGGGTTTCTGAAACCCTAAGGCACGAACCCAACTCTTATATAGGCAAAGGGTGGTGGCTAAAGTCTTAAACACTCTTAATGAAGAAAATCTGCGTATAACCGATCGATCGGTGGTACAGACCGAGCGATCGGTGGCTTACCGGTCGATCGATGGTTTCAGCTGAGCAATCGGTTGAAAACACCCTCTGGAATTTTTCCCCATACAAAAAAGTTAACCAGTCGATAGCTTTCGATCGATCGGTAGTGGACCGGTCGATCGAAGGTTATGACCGAGCGATCGGTAGTAGACTGGTCGATCGGTGGATAGCATCGAGCGATCGGTGATCCCCTGTTTTGCTGCAAAACCCTGTTTACACTATTTGAAACTTCTTCAATCCAATTCTAACACTCTCTTATGCTTTTAACACACTCCTTAGTGATATATATACCCATTGGAATATGCATGTCATAAGTCCAAACTCGTATATTAACATAAAGCTCATTAGTGTACAAAACCACACTTGAGCACTAGTTACACACTATTCATTACTTAGTGCAATAAAGATTCAGGACTCTACAATTCATTACTAGCCCGCCTTTAAACTTTTAATTAACATAGAACGTACAATTTTTCCTCAAAGGTTGTAGACTAAATCTAGGAAGATCATCTACAAGATCTACATAATAACTATCTATTTTATAAGATCCATTATAAATTAAATAAATTTAGAGGATATATACTAATGAGAGCTTAACGAAGTAGTCGTCAGAAATGTTTTCATTTATTTTTTCCAACAACTCCTTCTCACATATGGGAACGTTAACTGAGGACTGTGGAAAATGTTTTTCCCGAAAATCGGAGGGAGTGACGGGCTTCTTATCTATTTTTTCCAACTGAACTAAGCTCAAGGATTAATGACACATCGAAGGTGTAAATAAGTGTTGTTGACCCTATACAAAATTTATCCCGGAAGGTGTTTTCTCTAAAAGTAGGTTCTCTAAAAATA
Organism: Tetracentron sinense; assembly: GCA_015143295.1. Lineage (NCBI taxonomy): Eukaryota > Viridiplantae > Streptophyta > Magnoliopsida > Trochodendrales > Trochodendraceae > Tetracentron > Tetracentron sinense. The sequence goes on from JABCRI010001285.1 coordinate 50,760, forward strand.
CATTGAATTATTTTGATACAAACCCTAAATTTTTAATTTTGACAATTTCCAAATATTGCTGTCTCTAATAGCTCTACTTAATGTAAGAAGGTCGTATAAATATAAATCAATTTCGCTGTCACTTACCCGTGCAATTTCCTTTACCCTGTAAACAAGCAGGATCAACTTCAACAACATATAAATGGAATAGAACATATACAAGTCATTAAATATAAAATCAGAAATTGAGAATGAGAATGAGAATAAAAATCATACCATAATGGATTGTCTTTTCCGGGAAAGGCTTTCTCTAGGTTACTCACATGATCTTTAACGGAGAAGGGCCACCACACTCTGGAGTGAGGCTTGTCAAAATGACAAACCGCACCATCTGTGGAATTAATGCAGGAAAGGGAGACATAAGGGGAGATAATACTCTCCAAGAGCGGGATCTCCAAACTGACGCTCGCATAGTTATGGATGGCAAAACTTTTATATAAGTTACCACCAAGAGAGGCATTTCGATAAGCTTCGAATATCCTCAGTGAAGTCAGGCATTCGAGACTAACCATCAATGTGTGACAGTTCATGTAGATAACTCTAGTAGGAAGAGTGAAAAATTCAGTAAGAAGAAATCAGATGCTAAAATATAAAGCACTATTGACATGTGAAATTTCATTTACATATTATACTCTAATGTTCGAGAAGTGGAAAAGAGTAACTTTTTCCCTAGTGATTTTTGTCAAAGAGAATAGTGTACTTACGACTTATCGTCAGCGTACTTTTGTGTGGTCAGCTAACCCTCAATTTTTTAGACATTTGCATAACCCTAAACGACTATGAGGCGGCCTAGTGTCACAAAAGTGTCGCACATACCCGAATTACGGGGCCGGCTGTTATGGGGAGCCTCTCTCCCTCCCAAGTATCAAATCGATTGAGAGCTGTCCCTCCCTTTTCGCGCACCACCACACCTCATTTGGCACCAACACACTATCGTTCCCCCACTCACGTAGGCGGAGGCACAGAAAGTGAAGCCTGGGGTATGTGGCCCTGCATTGAAGCAAAAAGTCAGGACCCGAAATTTACTGGTATGCCTAATAGATCGGTGTCGACCATCCTTGTCTTGCGACTGACTCCTAATTTCGTCCAAAGTAATTATGTGCCACCACTGACGTTGTTAAAGAAGAGGAGGAAATAAGGATATTAGTGCCTGGTAGAGGCCCTCATCGAGAAATATTCCAAGATTCGACTTGGTTTGCTATATCTTGGATGAGATAGCCTTGGTACCTACACCCCATTGTTCGCATGCGATGTACTCTATCCAAGCCCACAATTCCGAATTGGATTTTAGACGAGAAAGAGTCTAGATATTGCACCCAGAAAGTACTCATCCACACGTACCTTCGCTTATAGTTCAGCCCCAGATCTTATAACCCGGTATAGTAAGAACTTAATAATAAACTTTAGGGTCAACAAGTTGCTAACCTGTTCCAGTTCTTAGACAATCTATATCTTAAAATAAATTATTAACGCACTAGGAGGGTAGTAATTATTAGAACTAGAGATTAAAATTTTTAAAGTTAGTTAAAAAACCCATGTTAAGTCAGATTTACATGGAATCCCTAAGGGTATAGTCACATACTTAAAACCATAGTTGGAAATCAAACGTGTATATTAAATGAAGAGACACGGTCGCCTTGCGGTGGACTTGTGGTGCGAGTTTGAACTCTCCCAGAATCCAATAGCGAGATTACGTGTGATTCAATGATCTTATCTGTCTCAAGTTTGGGAAAAGGGAGTATATCTACTGCCTAATATTGTGCCCACCGGGTTGGGGAAGCAACACACAAAGAAATGACAATTAAAGCTTTGAAATGGACATCTGTTACACATCAAAGAAACCGTACTCACATCTCTTTACCTGGTGATAACTGGTATTTTGGCAAACCGGTATTAGAGCCCTCTAAGTGTTTCCCATGGTCCCTTTTGACCAGCCTTAACCATATGGTTATAATTCAACCCCACCCCTAGGATCACCACCAACCATTTTGGTTTTTTTCACTATTAATTCTTTTTTTTTAATAAAAAAATAGTTTAGGGTTTTTCTTAATATTAAATATTTTTTAAAATGAATAATATTTAAAAAAAAAACAAGGATGGTGGGTGAACCCTAGGAGTGGGTGACTCTTAACCACAGTTAAGGCGGCTCTTGTCAAAAGGTCTAACGGAATTTGCACTGTAGAGGATTGCTTCAAACAGTGATAACGGTTTGCACTGTAGAGGATTTGGACTTTTTTTGTAAAGGAAACACAATCCTCTTGTTATAACGGATTTGGCAAAATCCGATTATGCCCATTGAGGTTTACACTCCTTGTTTTGGCCAGTATACCTAGGGGTCGATGAATCTTAATCTTAATCCAAAGTTGTTGAGTCCCATTATGCCCTTTGAGGTGTCATGTGCCAATTTTAACACCTATAACTATGGTTAGATCATCTACCCCTAGAGTTCACCCACATAGCCTTGGTTTTTAGAGAAAAAAATATTAATTGTTTAATACCCTAGTTAAACTTACAATTTTAAGGTTAAAATTTTTGTTTCAATTTTTTTTTCTAAAAATCCAATGATAAGTGGTGAATCTTAACAAGGTTGTTTTTTAACGAGTCTTAAATAGGGGTCACATGGCGATGCCTCAATGGCTGTAACCAGACTCCAAAGAGTCGATTATAAACCATAGAAAATTTTCAAACCTAAGAAGCTAGATGAGTGATTAGGGATTAGAGGAAAATTAAGCAAACATTCAAATTAAATGTTTGTTCTATATAAATGAAATTTTTTTTTTTGGAAGGGTGTAGTTGAGAATTTTGCAAATATTCATGTTTATGTAAGACTAAGAAGAGGAAGAATATGCGATCAGCGCAAAGGGTAGGTTTGGAATTACAAAAGATTCAATCAAGTTTTGAAACATGGGGGCAATCCGTCTGATATTAGGTACAGCTAAGATAAGCGGGGAAGGGAGAGAGGTAACCGAGAAGTGCGAAGGGGACCATAGTGAAGATAATTTTAGAAAAAATTAAGGAAATATTTTTGGTTATAGAAACTTAGGGACTTATTCGATTAAAAAAAATAATTGTGAGGGACATGTTAGTATAGAATATGACATCGGAAATATTGACGGAAAACCAAAGCTTAAGGGCATTTTGAGTGCAAATAATCACCTCCTTGGCGGTGAGGAGTGGCATCTCGGCTCTCCTTTTCATGCTAAGTGTCCTCCTTTTAAACCCTTTAACTTTGGTTAAGATTCACTTCACCCCTAGTGTTCCCTCCATCTAACCTAGTTTTTAGAAAAATAAATAAATAAAATTTTAACCACAAGGTTAAAAAATTAACTCGGTTCATGGCGAGTTGACATGGGATGCCCTTGTGAGGAACAATGGGCAAAATAGTTCACTGCTCGCCCACAGAGCGAGATTGGCTATGTTGAGTATAGCAAAGAGAAAGGCAGGCGAGTTGGCATGGGTGAGACATGCTTTCAGAGGTCTATTGCCAAGAGTAGCAAGGAGTCTGGTTTACGCCACTGAGGTCGCTAGGGCTCATTTTAAACACCCTTGATTGTTGGGTTAATATTCACCACCCCTAGAGTTCAGTGCCCACTTGAGCCTGATTTTATTAAAAAATATGATGAATTTTTTTTAACCCTAGGAGGCTAGGAGTATTGAACTTAAACCAGGGTGTTTTAAAAAAATAATCATTTTTAACTCTTAGGGTTAATATTTTTTTTAATATATTTTCACAAATCTAAGGTTAAATTGATGGAACACTAAGTGTTAGAGGAATCCTTATCATGGTTCATAAGAGGGTAAAGGGGCATGTAGTTGGATCTTATGAGCGAGTGGAATTACCCTGAATTCCATTGCGGATAAAAGAATGTTGTGCATAATCGAGGAAGAAGAAAAGGTATTAACGATAACTTTGTTTTTGGGGGAATACTTTATCATACTTTGGGACTCTGTGGATTACTCTTTTGTAGTACCCATGGGCGCTTCCAAGTTTGGTCGCTCGCCGTGGGATGGAAATATCAACAACGGGCACCTTTCAGTCGTTCTAAACCCCCATCACCCATTGGTAATTGATGATGAATGATGGCTCGTTGAGAAGGTCCCCGAGCACAACGACCCAAAAAGAGTAATATGGCGGATTCACGCCCTACTATGGAGTTACTGAGCAGAGGAGGGAAGGAGAAGTATCGATAAAGTCGGAGCTAATTCGGGCTCAGTTGTAGGGAGGTGGAGAATAGCTTAAGTGCTTCTATTTTTTTCCTCTCCATTTTCTGTTGTTTTTTTTAATTAGTAAATCAGAGTATCAAACGAATATATATGTATATATTTAAAATCTATTTATACTACTATTTAAGAAATTTTTACTCTTAGGGGTAATATTTTTTTAATATATTTTTCACAAAACTAAGGTTAAATTATTGAAACACTAAGTGTGAGGAATCGTAACCATGGTTAATAAGAGTTAAAGGGGCATGTGTTGACTATGGGAGCGATGAACTTCCCTGAATTCAAGGGCGAATAAAAGAGAGATTTTGGATAATCGAAGGAAAAGGAGTTGATTTATACATACCCTTTTTTTCCTGTTTGGAATACTTATCATACTTTAGTATACACTGTATCTCGTTTGTGTACCTGATGGAGCAGCACCTCCTTTTCGATCCAACTCGTCTAACACACCCCTGTTGGCCACCCACCTCTTTGTGTCATGTTCTCTATGATGAAGCACCACGAATGCACATAAGCTGCAAAAATAAAGGTGGGTTAAAAAAACTTCATAGAACACCTAATATTTTTGCACTGGAGCTCAACTCATTCAAAAAGTATGCAGAATAAAAGAAATTTACTTTAAGGATAAAATTGTACAAGAGAATTACAACTCAATGAGTTCAACATTCATATAAAATATCAAAAAACCTTTTCCAATCTAGACATAAACCAATTGCAATAGTTCATAATAAAAAAATATTCTAATGAAAACTACTGAAGATAACCAAAACAATAGAGGGGTAAAAAAAGAACTTACACATCAATTAATTATGTGTACAAAGGGTAACGAGATGAAGAAATAATTTGTACCATATTTTTTTCCAACCCACCATTCCAAACGACTGTGCCTTGCCACAAAGAAAAGGCCACATGAACTATGTAGCAAAACATTATCAAATTAACATTCAATAATTGCTAGAATAAGTTATATATACTTCTTATCTTTATGCATCCAAAACCACTTAAACGAGATGTATCAAGATTCTAGGCACTTTATATCGCACTTTTATTAAGAAAAGTTACCCCTAATTTTTATATGACCATCTTGCGAATCAATAGTGGAACATGAATTTACTCACGGTTTGACT
>JABCRI010001286.1:0-42516 GCA_015143295.1 Tetracentron sinense
CAAGGAGTGGGTGTGCAAGCTGGAAGGGCCGGATTTGGGATATGGAGATGGAAGAAATGGCTGTGAGAGTCTTGTATTTATAGAATGAGTTTCACATGGGGTAATGTGGCAATTGGTGTAAATAGAGGGTTGGGTGAGAGAGATCACAGAAAGGAGGTGAAGTGGTTAGGTAATCATTGAACATGTGAGATTCGGTACTGATCGGGGAAAGGACTGAATGATGAGAGGTGTGATGAGGTGGTCAAAATGAGTGTAAGAGAATAATTGTTTTGTAAGAGTTGTAAGAATGAGTTTGTAAGAGGTGTAAGGGGAGTATGAGAGGTGATTGGTTAGTCAAAATGTGTGTACTTGGTGAGAGATGTTGGGTGGTCAAAAAGGTGTGTAAACATAAAAATGGGGCTATTTGGGGTTTGAAGAAAAAATAAAAGGTCTTTTGTAGGAAGTGGCTTGGGTTAGTGGATCTTGGATATGGTTGAATGGATGTGGGTATGTGGACTAGACCTTATGGATCATGGGTTGTTAGTAGATGGGTCATGGGTTATGGTTATTGGACTTTAATTATGGCAATTGAGCTTGGGTTATGGTAATTAGGCTTTTACTAAAGCAATTGAGTTTTACCTATGACAATTGGGTAATTAGGCTTGGTTACTTGGGCTTGGGTAATGGAAATAAGTAATTGGGCTACTTGAGTTGTTTGGGTACAAGTTTGGCCAATGGGCTTGGGCCTTGGGTAAACCTTGGAGCATTTGAAGAAGTGGGAAGGAGGGATAGGGGGTGCAAAATAGGGTGCTTACAAATGCTTCTAAATGCTTCTCTGTTTCTTCCCTTTGAAGAACTGAGAAGTCTCAACTTATCTTCTAATATGATGTCTAGTTGGGTTGAGAATGAAGGTGTACATCTCTCCTACTAATTTGTTTGAGTTCCTTATATGCAAACCTGGTTATGATACATAAAACTATATATTTTTCAAATAATCCACAGGTTTGGAAGATTGTCTAGATTGAAAAAGTTGGAAGTCCTTGATTTGAGTACGAATTCTTTCAAAAATAGCATCCTCCCATCTCCGAATGCACTGTCATCACTTAAGACTCGTCTCTAAGATCCAATATATTGGAAGGATCAATTCATATACAGGGTAACTTTTCTTTTAAACTCAAAATGATATCTTGTAGTTAGTTTTTTTTTTTTATCCCACTTTCATGTGTCATATTCTTTTTTATTTTTCTTCTGTACAGAATTGGCTGCTTTGAACAACTTGGAGGTGTTGGATTTGAGTAATAATACAGTCGACAGCTTCGTAACCATTCAAGGTAAGAAATGAATAATTCTATCTTATTTTCATAATCGACATGACTTGCGAATTGTTCGGGTTTTCCTATATCACACACAGGTCTGAAAAGGTTGAGCAAGCTGAAGGTCCTAGATGTACAATATAATAATTTAAGCACAAGCATTCTACAGTCATTAGGTCCACTCTCCTCTCTTAAGAAGCTGTATCTTGGTGACAATAATTTGAATGGATCAATTACTACTGAAGGTATGTACCATTGCGAAGCTGCCTTATTTAATTTGAATTCTTCTATGTATTTTCTGATTTTCAGCATGTATGATTCTTCTTAATTGTTTTTCCACTTTTCTAGAGCTGGATTCTTTGAGCAACCTGGAGGTCCTAGATTTGTCCTCTACTCATCTCAACCAGAGCTTTCTTCATAATGTAGGGATTATGACTTCTCTTAGGGCATTATCTTTGCGTGATAATGGACTCAATGGCACCATACCAGCTCAAGGTAAGCCATATTATTGTTATTTGGCTCAAAAAATCTAGTATAATATATTGGGGCTAAGTGTAACGGATAAAATTCGTAAAAAGAAGCAAAAAGAAGGGGTAAAATAGGCATTTCTCACTCTGGCAAATTCTAACAATTTAGCCGACATAAGCCCACTTGGGCTATGTGCTGGCTCACTTGAGTGTTGTCTGACAGGTGACCTTATCATGACTGCACAAGTCATGATGACTCAAAATGCCTATAAATAAGCAAGAATCACCAGAGAGAAGAGATGGATGGTGCGAAAGGCAAGAGAGGAGAGAAAGGGCAGAAGAAGAAGAGGAAGATGAAGAGGAAGAGGAAGATCTGAGAAGCTTGAGTCATTCACATCCCTACCCCAAAGTGCTGTGCAGGCGGCCACTCACCTGATTCTCTCATCTTCCTTTGGTGTTCTCCGGCTACTTGATGCTCTTTATGGCCTCACAATCGTTTATGGCCACCGGATTATCTCAAATAGGCCATGTCCGCCTGATGCTCTCCCTGAATGGTCATACTGCCACTTGCACAGCCTTGCAGTTAATCATCTGGTGAGTGCAATCATACTTGAACTTGTGCCTGACGCTATGAATAGTGCCAAACCCGTTGTAGCGTTGTCTGCTGTGAACAGTGCCGAATCCGTTGTCACGTTGTGCTGTGAATAGTGCCGAATCCGAATACGTTGTGCTGTGAATAGTGCCGAATACATTGTGCTGTGAATAGTGCCGAATACGTTGTGCTGTGAATGGTGCCGAATACGTTGTCCCGTTGTGTTGTGCATAGTGCCGAGCTCGTTGTCCGTTGTCTGATGTACAACGTACCCGTCGTGAGTTGTACAACGTACACGTTGTTTGCTGTACAACGTACACGTTGTCTGCTGTACAACGTACACATTGTCTGCTGTACAACGTACCCGTTGTCTGATGCACAACAGATGCACAACGTATACGTTATCCGTGCCTTATCTGAGCTACAATCTCTAATCACATTGTGCTGTGAGTAGTGTCGAACTCGTTGTCCGTTGTGAGCTTCACAACGTATCCGTTGTGAGTTGCACAACGTATACGTTGTCAGTGCCTTCTGAGCTACATTGTCAGTGCCTTCTGAGCTACGTTATCAGAGCTTGTCAGTGCCTTATCAGAGCTACGTTGTCAGTGCCTTCTGAGCTACGTTGTCAGTGCCTTATCCGAGCTGCGTTATCTGAGCTACGTTGTCAGTGCCTTATCAGAGCTACGTTGTCAGTGCCTTCTGAGCTACGTTGTCTGTGCCTTATCTAAGCTTTATCAGAGCTACGTTGTCTGAGCCATATTCTTTGTGCCTCCTGAGCTACAATCTCCAGAGCATAACACCAGAGTCCGTCCTCAAGTGCATATACCCAGTGCCTCACCAGAGCTCGTTCTCAAGTGCATATACCCAGTGACCTCACGATAAGTATCTCTATACTATTATGTGCCTTATGCTCATGTGCTTGTGCCTTATACTGATGTGCTTGTACCTTATATCGATGTGCTTGTGCCTTATAATGATGTGCTTGTGCCTTATGTGCCTTTTCATGTGCTTGTGCCTTATGTGCCTTTTCATGTGCTTGTGCCTTATACTGACTTTATCATCGGAGCTTATTTCAGGGTGCACACCCGCCCCCTCAGACTCATTCACAGGTGGAGTTTTGCTATCATTCCTCTACCAGCTGAGCAGCTACAGACGCGTGGCATGTACGGGATTTTTCCCTTTCAAATTGGCGCCGTCTGTGGGAATGGGGCTTTCACAACGTATACACTGTTTGTGCCTTATACGAGCTACGTCTGAATGAGGCTTTCACTGCATGGCAACAATCAAGAGGTAATTATCGAGTGCATTCTCATCCTCAAGTGATTTATCAAGTGAACTGTCCAGTGCATGCTCGAGTGAATTTTCAAGTGAACTGTCCAGTGCATGCTCCAGTGAATTGTCAATATCAAGTGAATTATCGAGTGAATTATCAGCCTATCAAATGACTTATCAAGTGAAAGATCAAGAGAAGCGACCAGTGCCATATCAAGTAAAAAACATCGTGAAGGCAATGTCAAATGATGTCTTATCTGATATGTCTGAATACGGTGATGAGACACTTGTAGCTTCTTGATGACATGTCATCCGAGCAAGGTGTCTTACCACACGGTTCAACACATATCTAAGCATGATGCTCACTACGGGACCTCTGTGACTCAGTCAGATGCATTGCCCAATAAGCGACCAATTGGCTTATCCTCATGCAATGCTATCTGAGCATGGTGTCATGATGCCCCATTACGAGTCATTCGCGTGAGATAGCATTTGTCTATATTTATGATGGTTTTTACTGCAAACTCATCTATGTGTTTATCAAGTGAATCTCTTTGCTTATCAAGTGAATCTCTGTGCTTATCAAGTCAATTTCTGTGCTCATGCATCTTCACGTGTTCATGCCCATTCTCGTGCTCGAAGTACCTAATGACTTCATTTTTCTTGGTGTTGTGATACATGTACATTCCCGTGCTCTCTAACACATGCTCTGAGGTACTATGCACGAGAAGCCATTGCTCTGATCTGACTAGGGGCTGATACAAGCTCGTCTTCGCTGGCGAAAGCACATCGTATCAGTGAGAACGAAGCATCTACAACGGAAGAGAGCGGCGAGCGGGAATTTTACCCATGAAGTATGCTCGGCACCTCGAACGGAGTTCAAGGCACCGAGAATGGGCTAAATGTAACGGATAAAATTCATAAAAAGGAGCAAAAAGAAGGGGTAAAATAGGCATTTCTCACTCTGGCAAATTCTAACAATTTAGCTGACATAAGCCCACTTGGGCTATGTGCTGGCTCACTTGAGTGTTGTCTGACAGGTGACCTTATCATGACTGCACAAGTCATGATGACTCAAAATGCCTATAAATAAGCAAGAATCACCAGAGAGAAGAGATGGATGGTGCGAAAGGCAAGAGAGGAGAGAAAGGGCAGAAGAAAAGGAGGAAGAGGAAGAGGAAGAGGAAGATCTGAGAAGCTTGAGTCATTCACATCCCTACCCCAAAGTGCTGTGCAGGCGGCCACTCACCTGATTCTCTCATCTTCCTTTGGTGTTCTCCGGCTACTTGATGCTCTTTATGGCCTCACAATCGTTTATGGCCACCGGATTCTCTCAAATAGGCCATATCCGCCTGATGCTCTCCATGAATGGTCACACTGCCACTTGCACGGCCTTGCAGTTGATCATCTGGTGAGTGCAATCATACTTGAACTTGTGCCTGACGCTATGAATGGTGCCAAACCCGTTGTCGCGTTGTCTGCTGTGAACAGTGCTGAATCCGTTGTCACGTTGTGCTGTGAATAGTGCCGAATACGTTGTGCTGTGAATAGTGCCGAATCCGAATACGTTGTGCTGTGAATAGTGCCGAATACATTGTGCTGTGAATAGTGCCGAATACGTTGTGCTGTGAATGGTGCCGAATACGTTGTCCCGTTGTGTTGTGCATAGTGCCGAGCTCGTTGTCCGTTGTCTGATGTACAACGTACCCGTCGTGAGCTGTACAACGTACACGTTGTTTGCTGTACAACGTACACGTTGTCTGCTGTACAACGTACCCGTTGTCTGATGCACAACGGATGCACAACGTATACGTTATCCGTGCCTTATCTGAGCTACAATCTCCAATCACATTGTGCTGTGAGTAGTGCCGAACTCGTTGTCCGTTGTGAGCTTCACAACGTATCCGTTGTGAGTTGCACAACGTATACTTTGTCAGTGCCTTCTGAGCTACGTTGTCAGAGCTACGTTGTCAGTGCCTTATCAGAGCTACGTTGTCAGTGCCTTCTGAGCTACGTTGTCAGTGCCTTATCCGAGCTGCGTTATCTGAGCTACGTTGTCAGTGCCTTATCAGAGCTACGTTGTCAGTGCCTTCTGAGCTACATTGTCTGTGCCTTATCTGAGCTTTATCAGAGCTACGTTGTCTGAGCCATATTCTTTGTGCCTCCTGAGCTACAATCTCCAGAGCATAACACCAGAGCCCGTCCTCAAGTGCATATACCCAGTGCCTCACCAGAGCTCGTTCTCAAGTGCATATACCCAGTGACCTCACGATAAGTATCTCTATACTATTATGTGCCTTATGCTCATGTGCTTGTGCCTTATACTGATGTGCTTGTGCCTTATATCGATGTGCTTGTGCCTTATATCGATGTGCTTGTGCCTTATACTGTGCTTGTGCCTTATGTGCCTTTTCATGTGCTTGTGCCTTATACTAACTTTATCATCGGAGCTTATTTCAGGGTGCACACCCGCCCCCTCAGACTCATTCACAGGTGGAGTTTTGCTATCATTCATCTACCAGCTGAGCAGCTACAGACGCGTGGCATGTACGGGATTTTTCCCTTTCACTAAGCATTATCTTTTTTTTTTAGAAAATTACCGAAAAATAGAAAAGATTCACACAAATATTTAAGGGGTTCGGTAAGGTGCCTATGTCCATGAGTGCAGAGAGATCCTTTTACTAATTTCTTTTGAAAAACAGGGTATAATTTTCTCAAATATCATTTTCTGGGTAATGAAGAAAACCTAATCATGATGCATTATATATCTTGCACAATGACGTAAAATTACAAAATTTTCATTGCGTAACCCTCTAAAAATTTTGGGATACAAGGCACAATCATAACAATATTCATTAATTATTTTGCAGGCTTGTGCAAATTGAAGAACCTTCAACAGTTGGATCTCAGTGACAATGGTTTTGAGGGGATCTTACCTTCATGTTTGGGAAACTTGACGTCTCTTCGAGTCTTGGATCTCTCTAAGAATCAATTCTCCGGAAACATAAGCTCAACTCTCATCACTAGTTTCCCATCACTTGAATACCTATCACTTTCGTATAATCTCTTCCGAAGATTAGCCCCATTTAGCTCATTTGCTAATAATTCCAAACTTGAGGTTTTCGAACTTGTTAGTAATTACAATGGGCTAGTGATGGAATCTGAAACTCAAACTTGGGTTCCAAAGTTTCAACTAAAGATCCTTCGTTTGTCAAATTTTTCACTCGGCGAATCCCACATTCCCAGTTTCCTCTACTACCAAAATGACCTGAGAGTACTTGACCTCTCCCATAACAAGTTGAAGGGAAAGTTTCCAACGTGGTTGCTACACAATAATACAAGATTAGAAGTACTATATTTAAAGAATAACTCCTTCAAAGGCTATTTTCATCTTCCATCTCGTCCTAATACAGATCTAGCCGCTCTAGATATCTCGAACAATCGCTTCTGTGGTCAAATCCCAACACGTATCAGTGTACTCTTTCCAAATTTAATGTTTCTAAACATGTCGACAAATTATTTTGAAGGTACTATTCCTCCTTCATTTGGTGATATGATTCAGTTATTCTTTTAGACTTATCCAACAATTCTTTTTCAGGGGAAATACCTGAGCACTTGGTCATGGGTTGCTCCTTACTGAAGTTCTTTATACTATCGAATAACAATTTGAATGGTCAAATGTTCCCAAATTTTCTAACCTTACTACTTTGACATATTTATATCTGGATGGTAACCATTTCACAGGAAATATCCCAAATAGCTTGTCTAATAGCTCTAGTTTAGAGATATTAGATATTAGCGGTAACTCCATATCAGGAAAAATTCCAGGGTGGATGGGAAAATTTTCAGTATTGGAAATACTTTTCATGCCCAAAAATCATCTTGAAGGTGCAATTCCGGCCGAGTTCTGCGAACTTGTCAACCTTGAAGTTCTTGACCTTTCAAAGAACAATCTTTCTGGCTCTATACCTTATTGCTTTTCTCCACCACTTATATTGTTTGTATACTTACAGGAAAATAGGCTTACAGGACCAATGACAAAAGCTTTCTCTAAAAGCTCCACTTTGGTGAAATTAGATCTTCGAAATAACCATTTGACTGGTCGTATCCCAAACTGGATTGGGGGCCTCTCAAGTGTGAGAATTCTTCTCTTGAAAGGTAATCATTTAGAAGGTAAAATTCCCAGTAAGATATGTGAATTGTCTCAGATAACCATAATGGATCTTTCTCACAATAGCCTCTCAGGTCCCATACCTTCTTGCTTGAACAAAATAGGATTCCGGATAGGATTTAGACCTGGAATACTTTACTCTTATGTCGCTGAAGATACTGTAGGGTTCCCATCATACTCATATCCAAGCCAGGATTTAGAATTATCTCAAGCCCTCGCGGATGGCTACCCTGTAAAATATAAACAATTGCAGGTGGAATTCATGACAAAGAAAAGGTCCTACATTTACACTCTTAATTATATGAATGGAATTGATCTCTCTCACAACAGACTAACAGGTCACATCCCACCAGAAATTGGAAACCTTAGCCTAATCCATGGAGTGAACCTATCTCACAACAGTTTAACTGGACCAATTCCGACAACTTTTTCGAACCTAAAACAGATTGAGAGCTTGGATCTTTCCTACAATAACTTGACAGGTACAATCCCATCACAATTAACTGAGCTAACTTCATTGGCGGTCTTCACTGTGGCTCACAACAACTTATCTGGTAGAACACCTGAAAGGAAAGCACAATTCGCAACGTTTGAAGAAAGAAGTTATGAAGGAAACCCTCTTCTTTGTGGATGGCCATTACAGAAAAATTGCACTCCAACTGTGACACAGTCATTTAATGAGGAGGAAGAAGAAGATGGTTTCATGGACATGACAGTTTTCTATGCTAGTTTTGCAGTATCTTACATAATAGTATTGATAGGATTTGCTGCAATACTCTACATTAATCCCGATTGGAGACAGGCGTGGTTTCACCGCATTGATGTCTGTATCATCCCTTGTTACTATTTTGTTCTAGACAATCTCCCTACACTGTCCACCCGAAAAATGTGTAAGCCTCATGCTTAACTTGTCTCTTATAGTCTCATATCTGTAGATTTCCTTATTTCAGTTCAATGACGATGTTTGTTTAACTGTTGTTTCTTATGAGATTTAGCTGTCAATCAAGTCAATGGAGGAGTTCCAATTGATGCCCAAATTCTTGGATGGGCTATAAGCTAGAATCACATCCGAGATTATCATAACCAAATATCACTGGTTTGACCTTTTGTCATCGGTTTCAATCCGTGGAATATGGATTCTCAAAATTTTGTGGTTTTTGAATTATCCGATTCTTAAAAACTAAATTGTTCTAAGCAATACCTCCCTTAGATTATCGTAAGAAAGGGTTAAATCTATCCAGTGAAACAAAACTTGGGCCATTTTTAACACATCCTATTACTCCAAGAGCTCTTACAGAAGGTTTTTTTTCCTACCAAAAAACCCCGCTCCTCCTAAATAAACATAAACAGTAGTATATAATGCCATATGAGTATTCATTGGAAAGAAAAGTACAATCAGGTCCGTCCTTTTGAAGTGACTTATAAAGTCTAGTACTTGCAAGTTTTGTGAATGGATAATATGCTTTTGTAAACTAGATGTATCAATGTTTTCCATCTATCGGGTTGCAATTCTGGTAAGACTTTAGATGTTAGATGTAGCAAAATGAATGATTTCAAATATCCTTAAAAAATGGTAAGACTTGAAATCTCACGGTGGTACTAATTAATTTTGTTAAAAATCATGATAAAGTGACTCAAATTTCTTACCAGCTATACGTGTGAGCACGAGAATTTACCATCTTTCTTTTTGGGTCGTGCCTTGCAAAAGAATGACGCTAAACACCTAAATTCAAGTTGCCACCTATTTGATCATGGGGAAATTATAGGATCCCAAGTAAAAATGTAAGGGCCTACGGTCTTGGTCAAAGAACTAGGTATGCAATTCGGTTAAGTCCCGGGAAAGATGTTGACACCCTAGAACCCCCATCTGAAGATGTTACCTATTCCCTAGGTTTAAGCCAAGCAACATAGAAATTAAAGGAGATTACCTAAGTCTTGTAAATATGCTAATTTTTAAGGGTTGCATATGGACCTTGTGGCCACCGAGAGGTCTACTTATAATGCGTAACTCGTCTTCTATTGATCAACAATCATCGCCCATGCATTCATGTTCTTAAAATCAAGAAGATAGTTTGGAGATGCAAATAGATCAAGATTTTGTCTGGTCATGGAGAACATGCATTCATGTTCTTAAAATCAAGCTATTATTGAAGGTTAAACCATCTGTATGGTTCGGAGATGCAAATATTTTTCATGGCTTTTTTGCAGCTAAAATTGAATTCATTGGTCAATGGATTATTTGGCTCAAGCAAGAAGGTATGGGTTGCCCGAGACCAGCCTTCTTGGCTTTGCCGGAGAAGTTAAAATCATGAGGGGCATCATGATGACTTCTCCACCTCATGTCCACTAGTTTGTGGTTGCCCGAGACCAGCCTTTTTGGCTTCGCCGGAGAGAATACGAGCCATTAAGTTTAAGTATGACCTCATGGAATCAAATGGATTTGTACTTCAAGCATTTGATCTCCTGTCTGTCACCCATCAGGTAAAAGTAGTCCAACCATATTATAGATGTGGCAGCACTTATCCTAGAGTCGGCTCAATCCTCGTCTCAGAATTTAAATCACTTTAAGAGCTTGAACTATTCCTGAGGAATGAAGCATTTAACCGTAGCTTTAGCCAGTTTAATGGTCCGCGACAACAAGAATAAGAAACAGGACGGTCACATAACAAGGGTGTTCAAGCTTGGCTCCAGCTCCACTATTCTTATTCAACTTCGGCTAGTGAGCAAAACAATTTGCTCGAGCTTGGCTCGGCTTAGCTTGTTTCCCTAAATGAATTGAGCTTAAACTCGAGCTCATTTATTGCATGAAAGTAAAACAATTTGCTCCAGCAAATCCGTTTATCACCCATCAGGTCACCACGTGTCTCTTTTGACACTCGTGGTTAAGATTCACTCACCCTTAGGGTTCATTCACTCATCCTTAGTTTTTAGAAAAAAAAATATTAATTCTATTTTTAAATATTAAAAAACTATTTTTAAAGTTTTATTATTAAAATATTTATAAATAGAATTATTTTTTTTTTCTAAAAACCAAGAATGGGTGGGTGAACCATAAGGGTGGATTAATCTTAACCACAGTTCAGGGGCGTCAAAAGGGACACGTGACAACTTGAGGGGTGATAATCGGATTTGCCAAATCCGGTTATCACCATTGGGGGTGGGGTGTATCCGAGCCTAACTAGCTCGAAGTTCGCTTGACTCGGCTCGAAAAAGTCCATCTTGAGCTCAAAAAATAGGCTTGATCGAGCCGAGCCGAGCTATTTTTTGAGTTTGAAAATGTATTCAAGCTGAGCTCGAGCCAAGGCCTGTTTTATTCGGCTCGGCTCGGCTCGAAGCTCAGCCCAATTGAGCTCGATTAAGCTCCAACTAGGCTTGAATATTATATAAAAAATAATAATATATATATAAGTAATATAATAATTATATATATAAATAAATAATTATTATATATGTTTATATATATATAATAAAAATATTATTATTTTTATTTAAAAATTAATTTCCTTTGGACTCAGACCTAACCCAACACTGTCAGGATCAGTCTCCCTAAATGGGTAGAACCGTAGAAACCAGGTGTGGAATAATCAAATGAACTTCTTGGATTGCCTGTGATCTCAAAAATTAATCATTTGTAGATCGAACAATTCTAATCGTCGATTAAAGGACTTGTTTTTGAATTATTTTTCATGACTTTTATCAGAACTTCCAAATGAAAGTAAATTCAGGTCAGTGTGCCATCACAAAATTTCTATTCAAATCCAAATCACTTTTCTGGGGGTGCAATACCAAATTGTAAAGAAATAGAAGTGAAGACTAGTATTTCATTATTATGATAGTCATGGAGTGGCCTTTGTAGTTGTGTTTAAAGTTTATTTATGGGTGCTTAGAGGAAGAGAGAGTCTCTCTCTTGGAACTCAGAAGAAAACATCATTCAATCACCCAGAGGGGTTCTTCTCTGCCATCCTGGGATTCATGACCTGACCCCATTGCTCTTAAAGTGGTGTAGAGCTTTTGTAAATTTTCCTCTAATAATACTAATCTATTCTCAAATGATACCCATCTACGCGTTATTACAGTGATCACCGTGTAAGCTTGAAGTAGTTTTTTTTTTCTTCTTTCTGAATTCTAGTATCCATGGAAAAAGGATTTTGTTTTAGATGATCATGGCTATACATATCAATTTAGCAAGGAGATCATATGAACGCAACATATTCAACATCCAATTAGGTCAAAAATGTTGTGCAAGTTTGTGTTGGATTCCAATACTGTTATCACTCAGGCCCCAATTTGCACTAGTCTACAATTTGTGCCTTGGTGGTTCGGTTCAACGGCAGACCCCTGAGGCGCATTTTTCTGTGCGTACTTGGGGTATTTTTGGCACTAGGCCAAATATATTTTGTTAATTTCAGCCTTAGATTTTATGATGATTATTTAGTTCATGAAAACGTGAGAATCGTTGTACCATTTGTTTGTGATTAGTGAAGAAGACTATGATGGTCTCCATTGACCTAGCCCGTACTGGGTGAACCACATATAATCCTATATATATATATATATATATATATATATATATATATATATATATATATATACTTTTTTGCATGTGTTTGATTGATTTGAATTGTGTCGCTATTTTCATCCCATAATTCAAGAAGAGTAATTGCATCCCAATGTGAATAGGATGAACTTCCTTCATCTATGGTCTACCCGCTAGATATTTTGGGTTTCTTTGTCCAGACACACCCTTAGTGGCGTCCTTGGCTGGGCCAGGGCCAGAAGTTGAGTGCTGCTCAAAGCTAATTAGCCGCCTTTCTAGACGACGACCCTCCAATTTGAGATCCAAGTATTTAATGCAGAACTCTTCAATCTTCAACGTTAAATCGAAATCTACCACACAATGGCATGCCATTACAAGTTTACGTAACCATCACTCTTTTTCATTGCCTCTAAAAAAACTTTTGTCGTAACCATAGGAAGGATTAACTTGTCTTGGAACCATTTCTCATGTTAACTTTCATAGAATGGAAGTAAACTTTGTTATATGTTTGGCCACCGCCACATTTCTTCCCTATTTAAATCCATATCATTTTGCTGGAGTAGCGCAACTGTAAAGACATAAAGAGGAAAGAGTAGTATCTAATTTTAAGTCATGGAATGGCCTTTGTGGTTGTGGGTTTTCTTGGTTTCAGTTCAACTTCTGGTATATGGGGGAATTGGGTGTTTGGACCATGAGAGGATTGCTCTCTTAGAACTCAAAGCTTCCTTAAACGACCCAGATGGCTCTTCTCTCCCATCTTGGGACGGTGAAGAGAGCGACTGTTGTGAGTGGGAAAGTCTAGAATGCAACAATAAGACGAGGCAAGTGATCCGACTTTCTCTTAAAGGTACAAGAGATCCATCAATGGAAGATTGGAATATGAATGCTGTTGAGTATGGATTTTTTTACCCGGCCACTTTCATATTTGTGGTTTGACTAAGAGTCGCCACCTATTCATTCTTAGGGATAGGTCCCGAATTGATTTGGATAAAGCAAATGATCTATTAGAGTTAGGGTAAGCGGTTCGATTAAGTCCTGGGGAAGGTGTTAGGCACCCCAAGACCCCCATTTTGCAATGGTTGCCTACTCCCTAAATTTAAGCCAAATTTAATCTCAATATTAATTAAAATGTCTAAATATTTAATCAAATGCTAATCCAAGAAAGAAAGAAAGCTAGATTGGCTAGGGTCAAACCCGGGTTGGGATGCCTACGTACTCACATTGGGGTGAGATCAGACCGAGCGTAGTTCTGACACATGAGCCCGTGCCAAGGCTAAGGGTGCGTGTGTGTGTGCATAAGGTGGTCAAGGGTCTAGCCTAGGGGCTAGGGTTTAGTTGACCGGGTTGGTCAAGTGCAAGGTCTAGGTCTAACCGCAGTTAGAAGGGTGTTAATCATGGTTGAGTAGGCTAAGTAAGATCTAGCAAGCATGTTTTTGGTCTTTTGGTATTTTTAGATTTTTTTGGTATTTTTAGATTTTATAATGTTTATGGTATTTTGAGATTTTATCATGTTCTTTTTTTTTGGATTTTAATATAGGTGAGATTTTGGCAAATTTAACTAAAGTCAAATTTAATTCAAGACAAAGACTAAGGAAAAGTTAAGCTAAAAGATTATATTTAAGACATAAAGAGGGGTGTGCATTGTGAATAGTAAATGGTCTATTGCCAACACCTTTTGTTGGATTGGTGTTGATAATGAATCAAATACTATTGTCTTTGATATGAGGCATTTCGGATAAAGTCCTCTTTAAGTCCTTAGGTCCTTAAGTCATCATTTATCCATTCAAAATAGAACATGAAGAAAAAAGAAAGAAATGAAAAAGTGACAAGTGAAAAAAATGAAAACTCATCATCTCCTCTCTAATGTAATCCCTTTACACCATTATGAATGATGTAATGAGATTCAACTATGAAAATTAGAGTGATGATGAGTTTCCCAAATGATTCTAGAAGAAGGACTAGAATCAAAATGAAAAAACAAAATAAAAAGAGAGGTATAACTTTAGCTTCCACTCTCTATGAGCCTACCCATATCCACACTAGTGGGTACATATGAAAGAAAGAAATATTTACACGAGAGAAAAAATAAGACATCTCCTTTCTTTTGAGGTGAGGTCCCTCTACATCATTAGATTGGTGTAGAGAGACCCAACTAAACTTGAGAAAAGAAAGGTCTTCCCAAATTATTCTAGAAGAAGACTACAAATAAAAAAAAAAGGTATAAACTAAAGAAGAAGATAAAGAATAAAAGGAAGAGTGCCTGCTCCTCCAAGACAACTTCTCCAATGCTCCAAGATGTGATGAGTTTTTAAAGTCCACAAAGGAAGAGAGTTAGTGAAGAACTCTAGGTTTTTAGTCCTAGAATTCTCTACACACTTTAAACCTTGGCTTCTTCTAACTTTCTTCAAGGCTAAAAAGAAATAAAAGGGGTGAGAGGAGGAAGAGCTAGGGTTTCCACTTGGGATTTTGGAGATGGAAGAAATGACTTGTGAGGATCTTGTATTTATAGAGGTTTCAATGGGTTGTGGCAATTTGGTGATAAAAAGAGGGTTGAGTGAGAAGAAAGGAGGTGATTGGTTGGTCAAAATTGATGTGGTTGGTGATTGGGTAATCAAAAAGGTATGTACTTGATGAGAGGTGATTCGGTGGTCAACAGGAGTGTAAGAGAATTAATTGTTTTGTAAGAGGTGTAAGAATGAGTTGTAAGAGGTGTAAGGGAGTATGAGAGGTGATTGGTTAGTCAAAAATGTGTGTACTTGGTGAGAGATGATTGGGTGGTCAAAAAGGTGTGTAAACATAAAAATGGGGCTATTTGGGGTTTGAAGAAAAAATAAAAGGTCTTTTGTAGGAAAGTGGAAAGTGGACTTGGGTTAGTGGGTCTTGGATATGGGTTGAATGGATGTGGGTATGTGGACTAGACCTTATGGATCATGGGTTGTTAGTAGATGGGTCATGGGTTATGGTTATTGGACTTTAACTATGACAATTGAGCTTGGGTTATGGTAATTAGGCTTTTACTAAAGCAATTGAGTTTTGCCTAAGACAATTGGGTAATTAGGCTTGGCTACTTAGGCTTGGGTAATGGAATTAAGTAATTGAGCTTGATTGAATTGTTTGGGTACAAGTTTGGCCAAATGGGCTTGGGCCTTAGGTAAACCTTGGAGCATCTGAAGAAGTGGGAAGAGGGATAGGGGGTGCAAAAATAGGGTGCTTACAAATGCTTCTCTGTTTCTTCCCTTTGAAGAACTGAGAAGTCTCAACTTATCTTCTAATATGATGTCTAGTTGGGTTGAGAATGAAGGTGCACATCTCTCCTACTAATTTTGTTTGAGTTCCTTATATGCAAACCTGGTTATGATACATAAAACTACATATTTTTCAAATAATCCACAGGTTTTGGAAGATTGTCTAGATTGAAAAAGTTGGAAGTCCTTGATTTGAGTACGAATTCTTTCAAAAATAGCATCCTCCCATCTCCGAATGCACTGTCATCACTTAAGACTCTGTCTCTAAGATCCAATATATTGGAAGGATTAGTTCATATACAGGGTAACTTTTCTTTTAAACTCAAAATGATATCTTGTAGTTAGTTTTTTTTTTTTATCCCACTTTCATGTGTCATATTCTTTTTTATTTTTCTTCTGTACAGAATTGGCTGCTTTGAACAACTTGGAGGTGTTGGATTTGAGTAATAATACAGTCGACAGCTTCGTAACCATTCAAGGTAAGAAATGAATAATTCTATCTTATTTTCATAATCGACATGACTTGCGAATTGTTCGGGTTTTCCTATATCACACACAGGTCTGAAAAGGTTGAGCAAGCTGAAGGTCCTAGATGTACAATATAATAATTTAAGCACAAGCATTCTACAGTCATTAGGTGCACTCTCCTCTCTTAAGAAGCTGTATCTTGGTGACAATAATTTGAATGGATCAATTACTCTTAGGGCATTATCTTTGCGTGATAATGGACTCAATGGCACCATACCAGCTCAAGGTAAGCCATATTATTGTTATTTGGCTAAAAAAATCTAGTATAATATATTGGGGCTAAGCATTATCTTTTTTTTTAGAAAATTACCGAAAAATAGAAAAGATTCACACAAATATTTAAGGGGTTGGGTAAGGTGCCTATGTCCATGAGTGCAGAGAGATCCTTTTACTAATTTCTTTTGAAAAACAGGGTATAATTTTCTCAAATATCATTTTCTGGGTAATGAAGAAAACCTAATCATGATGCATTATATATCTTGCACAATGACGTAAAATTACAAAATTTTCATTGCGTAACCCTCTAAAAATTTTGGGATACAAGGCACAATCATAACAATATTCATTAATTATTTTGCAGGCTTGTGCAAATTGAAGAACCTTCAACAGTTGGATCTCAGTGACAATGGTTTTGAGGGGATCTTACCTTCATGTTTGGGAAACTTGACGTCTCTTCGAGTCTTGGATCTCTCTAAGAATCAATTCTCCGGAAACATAAGCTCAACTCTCATCACTAGTTTCCCATCACTTGAATACCTATCACTTTCGTATAATCTCTTCCAAAGATTAGCCCCATTTAGCTCATTTGCTAATAATTCCAAACTTGAGGTTTTCGAACTTGTTAGTAATTACAATGGGCTAGTGATGGAATCTGAAACTCAAACTTGGGTTCCAAAGTTTCAACTAAAGATCCTTCGTTTGTCAAATTTTTCACTCGGCGAATCCCACATTCCCAGTTTCCTCTACTACCAAAATGACCTGAGAGTACTTGACCTCTCCCATAACAAGTTGAAGGGAAAGTTTCCAACGTGGTTGCTACACAATAATACAAGATTAGAAGTACTATATTTAAAGAATAACTCCTTCAAAGGCTATTTTCATCTTCCATCTCGTCCTAATACAGATCTAGCCGCTCTAGATATCTCGAACAATCGCTTCTGTGGTCAAATCCCAACACGTATCAGTGTACTCTTTCCAAATTTAATGTTTCTAAACATGTCGACAAATTATTTTGAAGGTACTATTCCTCCTTCATTTGGTGATATGATTCAGTTATTCTTTTTAGACTTGTCCAACAATTCTTTTTCAGGGGAAATACCTGAGCACTTGGTCATGGGTTGCTCCTTACTGAAGTTCTTTATACTATCGAATAACAATTTGAATGGTCAAATGTTCCCAAAATTTTCTAACCTTACTACTTTGACATATTTATATCTGGATGGTAACCATTTCACAGGAAATATCCCAAATAGCTTGTCTAATAGCTCTAGTTTAGAGATATTAGATATTAGCGGTAACTCCATATCAGGAAAAATTCCAGGGTGGATGGGAAAATTTTCAGTATTGGAAATACTTTTCATGCCCAAAAATCATCTTGAAGGTCCAATTCCGGCCGAGTTCTGCGAACTTGTCAACCTTGAAGTTCTTGACCTTTCAAAGAACAATCTTTCTGGCTCTATACCTTATTGCTTTTCTCCACCACTTATATTGTTTGTATACTTACAGGAAAATAGGCTTACAGGACCAATGACAAAAGCTTTCTCTAAAAGCTCCACTTTGGTGAAATTAGATCTTCGAAATAACCATTTGACTGGTCGTATCCCAAACTGGATTGGGGGCCTCTCAAGTGTGAGAATTCTTCTCTTGAAAGGTAATCATTTAGAAGGTAAAATTCCCAGTAAGATATGTGAATTGTCTCAGATAACCATAATGGATCTTTCTCACAATAGCCTCTCAGGTCCCATACCTTCTTGCTTGAACAAAATAGGATTCCGGATAGGATTTAGACCTGGAATATTTTACTCTTATGTCGCTGAAGATACTGTAGGGTTCCCATCATACTCATATCCAAGCCAGGATTTAGAATTATCTCAAGCCCTCGCGGATGGCTACCCTGTAAAATATAAACAATTGCAGGTGGAATTCATGACAAAGAAAAGGTCCTACATTTACACTCTTAATTATATGAATGGAATTGATCTCTCTCACAACAGACTAACAGGTCACATCCCACCAGAAATTGGAAACCTTAGCCTAATCCATGGAGTGAACCTATCCCACAACAGTTTAACTGGACCAATTCCGACAACTTTTTCGAACCTTAAACAGATTGAGAGCTTGGATCTTTCCTACAATAACTTGACAGGTACAATCCCATCACAATTAACTGAGCTAACTTCATTGGCGGTCTTCACTGTGGCTCACAACAACTTATCTGGTAGAACACCTGAAAGGAAAGCACAATTTGCAACGTTTGAAGAAAGAAGTTATGAAGGAAACCCTCTTCTTTGTGGATGGCCATTACAGAAAAATTGCACTCCAACTGTGACACAGTCATTTAATGAGGAGGAAGAAGAAGATGGTTTCATGGACATGACAGTTTTCTATGCTAGTTTTGCAGTATCTTACATAATAGTATTGATAGGATTTGCTGCAATACTCTACATTAATCCCGATTGGAGACAGGCGTGGTTTCACCGCATTGATGTCTGTATCATCCCTTGTTACTATTTTGTTCTAGACAATCTCCCTACACTGTCCACCCAAAAAATGTGTAAGCCTCATGCTTAACTTGTCTCTTATAGTCTCATATCTGTAGATTTCCTTATTTCAATTCAATGACGATGTTTGTTTAACTGTTGTTTCTTATGAGATTTAGCTGTCAATCAAGTCAATGGAGGAGTTCCAATTGATGCCCAAATTCTTGGATGGGCTATAAGCTAGAATCACATCGGAGATTATCATAACCAAATATCACTGGTCTGACCTTTTGTCATCGGTTTCAATCCGTGGAATATGGATCCTCAAAATTTTGTGGTTTTTGAATTATCCGATTCTTAAAAACTAAATTGTTCTAAGTAATACCTCATTTAGATTATCGTAAGAAAGGGTTAAATCTATCCGGTGAAACAAAACTTTGGCCATTTTTAACACATCCTATTACTCCAAGAGCTCTTACAGAAGGTTTTTTTTCCTACCAAAAAACCCCACTCCTAAATAAACATAAACAGTAGTATATAATGCCATATGAGTATTCATTGTACAATCAGGGACGTCCTTGTATATAATGCCATATGAGTATTCATTGGAAAGAAAAGTACAATCAAGTCCGTCCTTTTGAAGTGACTTATAAAGTCCAGTACTTTGCAACTTTGTGAATGGATAATATGTATTGTCTTTTGTAAATTAGATGAATCAATGTTTTCCATCTATTGGGTTGTAATTCCGGTAAGACTTTAGATGTTAGATGCAACAAAATGAATGATTTCAAATATCCTTTAAAAAATGGTAAAACTTGAAATCTCACGGTGGTACTAATTAATGTTGTTAAAAATCATGACAAAGTGACTCAAATTTCTTACCGGCTATATGTGTGAGCACGAGAATTTACCATCTTTCTTTTTGGGTCGTGCCTTGCAAAAGAATGACGCTAAACACCTAAATTGGAGTTGCCACCTATTTGATCATGGGGAAATTATAGGATCCCAAGTAAAAATGTAAGGGTCTACGGTCTTGGTCAGAGAACTAGGTATGCGATTCGGTTAAGTCCCGGGAAAGATGTTGACACCCTAGGACCCCATCTGAAGATGGTTACCTACTCCCTAAGTTTAAGCCAAGCAACATAGAAATTAAAGGAGATTACCTAAGTCTTGTAAATATGCTAATTTTTAAGGGTTGCATATGGACCTTGTGGCCACCGAGAGGTCTACTTATAATGCGTAACTCGTCTTCTATTAATCAACAATCATCGCCCATGCATTCATGTCCTTAAAATCAAGAAGATAGTTTGGAGATGCAAGTAGATCAAGATTTTGTCCGGTCATGGATAACATGCATTCATGTTCTTAAAATCAAGCTATTATTGAAGGTTAAACCATCTGTATGGTTCGGAGATGCAAATATTTTTCATGGCTTTTTTGCAGCTAAAATTGAATTCATTGGTCAATGGATTATTTGGCTCAAGCAAGAAGGTATGGGTTGCCCGAGACCAGCCTTCTTGGCTTTGCCGGAGAAGTTAAAATCATGAGGGGCATCATGATGACTTCTCCACCTCATGTCCACTAGTTTGTGGTTGCCCGAGACCAGCCTTTTTGGCTTCGCCGGAGAGAATACGAGCCA
Source organism: Tetracentron sinense (assembly GCA_015143295.1). Taxonomy (NCBI): domain Eukaryota; kingdom Viridiplantae; phylum Streptophyta; class Magnoliopsida; order Trochodendrales; family Trochodendraceae; genus Tetracentron; species Tetracentron sinense. The sequence goes on from JABCRI010001286.1 coordinate 20,443, forward strand.
TTAAGTTTAAGTATGACCTCATGGAATCAAATGGTTTTGTACTTCAAGCATTTGATCTCCTGTCTGTCACCCATCAGGTAAAAGTAGTCCAACCATATTATAGATGTGGCAGCACTTATCCTAGAGTCGGCTCAATCCTCGTCTCAGAATTTAAATCACTTTAAGAGCTTGAACTATTCCTGAGGAATGAAGCATTTAACCGTAGCTTTAGCCAGTTTAATGGTCCGCGACAACAAGAATAAGAAACAGGACGGTCACATAACAAGGGTGTTCAAGCTTGGCTCCAGCTCCACTATTCTTATTCAACTTCGGCTAGTGAGCAAAACAATTTGCTCGGGCTTGGCTCGGCTTAGCTTGTTTCCCTAAATGAATTGAGCTTAAACTCGAGCTCATTTATTGCATGAAAGCAAAACAATTTGCTCCAGCAAATCCGTTTATCACCCATCAGGTCACCACGTGTCCCTTTTGATACTCCTTAACTGTGGTTAAGATTCACTCACCCCTAGGGTTCACTCACTCATCCTTAGTTTTTTTTTAAAAAATATTAATTCTATTTTTAAATATTTAATAACTATTTTTAAGTTTTTATTATTAAAATATTTATAAATAGAATTATTATTATTTTTTCTAAATGCCAATAATGGGTGGGTGAACTCTATGGGTGGGTGAATCTTAACCACAATTAAGAGGGGGTCAAAAGGGACACATGACAACCTGAGGGGTGATAATCAGATTTGCCAAATCCGGTTACCGTTAGGGCCGGGGTGTATCCGAACTGAGCAAGCTCGAAGTTCACTTGGTTCGGGGCTAAAAGCCCGTCTTGAGCTCAAAAAATATGCTCGACTGAGCTGAGCCGAGCTATTTTTTGAGTTTGAAATTGTATTCAAGCCAAGCTCGAGCCAATTAGGCCTGTTTGATTTAGCTCGGCTCGAAGCTCAGCCTGATTGAGGCTTGATCCGGCCTGAATATTATATAAAAAATAATATTATATATATATATATATATATACTAGCGGGTGGCACATGCGATGCACGTGAGAGCTAGAGGAAGGAGTTAACCACAGTTAATAGGAGTTAAAAGGGACACGTTTTAATTTGCCGGTGCAATTGATCCCGGGTTCAATCGCATTGGCTGTGATTCTAGTTTTTAAATAGATAAGAGGTAGTTTGGAAATTATAGTAAAACATTAATACATTAAAGTGAAACATTAAATCAAAGATTTGTTTTATATAAGAGTATTTTGGAAATTTTGGAAAAATCAGGCTACGCCTCCCTCTTGCATTAATAGTAAAGATAAGTAATATAATAATTATATATATAAATAATTTAATAATTATATATGTTTATATATATATATAATAAAAATATTATTATTATTATTTAAAAATATTTTTTAATAATTAAATCCAAGCTCAAGCTAAGTCGAGCTCGGCTTGAGCTTAAATCAATTCGAGCCCAAGCCAAGCTCAGCCTAACCGAGCAAGTTCGAGCTGAGCTGAGCTTAGCTCAGCTAGAACATAGATGAAAAATTTTCAAACCGAGCCGAGCTCGAGCATAGATGAAAAAATTTCAAACCAAGCCAAGCTCGGCTTGAATACACCCCCAATCACCGTAGAGGATTTGGTCTCTTCTTGCATCTGTTATATTTCATTCTCTTAGATCAAAGGTCCGGATTCTTTTATTTTAGATCAATGGACCAAATTTAAACTTAAAACATATATTTATTATCTTAGAGACTTAACAATTAACATTATTTTTATTATAATATTATACGAGTCGAGCATTTAACTAGCTAAGTACATGCATATTCGAGGTAGGATCGTTAACCAAATGAGCTTGGAGATTAAGCTCAAACTCTGGTTCATTTATTAGATAAACAAGCTCAAGCAAGTTCTTTACAAGCCGAGCTTGAGCTGTTCACGAGTAGCTCGACTCATTTACCAGCCCTCTGTATGCACACCTTATGCTTTGTCAATTTATGGAGTTGAGAAATATAACATACAAAAGGGAAATCTTTATGAATCCAAAGCCATTATCTGCTCATCATTAATCCTAATCATCTAACTAATCAATGGGGTTTGAAATGTATAATTGTAATGCAAGTTTACAAGATTAGTCCGCAGCATTACTGCTGTGAGAATCTGTGATCACTGGGATTTGGAACAGATGGACGCCTCTTTTTCTTCTGTAGAAATGAAAATGGAGCCCATTTAATATGATAAGTATCATATGAGTATTCTTTGCATATGGCCTACAACTAGGACTATTTAATATGATAAGTATCATATGAGTTTCCTTTGCATATGGCCTACAACTAGGACTCAGACCTAACCTAACACTGTCAGGATCATTCTCCCAAAATGGGTAGAAACCAGGTGTGGAATAATCAAATGAACTTCTTGGATTGCCTGTGATCTCAAAAATTAATCGTTTGTAGATCGAACAATTCTAATCGTCGATTAAAGGACTTGTTTTTGAATTATTTTTCATGATTTTTATCAGAACTTCCAAATGAAAGTAAATTCAGGTGTGTCTGCCATCACAAAATTTCTGTTCAAATCCAAATCACTTTTCTGTGGTGCAATACCAAACAATATAGAAATGAAAGTGAAGAATGGTATCTCATTATTATCATAGGCATGGAGTGGCCTTTGTGGTTGTGTTTTGGTTTTGGTAAAGTTATTTATGGGTGCTTAAGAGGAAGAGAGATTCACTCTCTTGGAACTCAGAAGAAAAGATCATTCAATCACCCAGATGGGTTCTTCTCTGCCCTGACCCCATTGCTCTTAAAGTGGACTCCGGTACTGTTATAACCCAGGCCCTAATTTGCACTAGCCCACAATTTGTGGGGCCGGGCCTTGGGGGTCAGGTTCAAGGGCAGCACCCCTGAGGCGGATTTTTCTGGGAGTACTGGGGGTCTTTTTGGCACTAGGCCAAATATGTATTGTTAATTTTAGCCTAAGATTTTATGATGATTATTTAGTTCATGAAAACGAGAGAATCCTTGTATCATTTGCTTGTGATTAGTGAAGAATATTATTGTCTCCATTGACTAGCCCGCACTGGGTGAGGGACATATACACACCAGGGCTTTGTCCTAGTAGGAGTGTATCTCTTGCTTTGGGGGAGATATTGGGTTCCATTCCCGAGAGGGTGGGAATTTGTATATACTCTGCACCCGTCCACTAACTGAACAAATACTAACACCTAACCGGCATTGCGGCTAAACGTATATCTCGAACAAAAAAAAAAAAAAAAAAAGGTGAACCACATATAATCCCGTGTTTTTTTGTGTGTTTGATTGATTTGATTTGTGTCGTTATTTTCATCCAATAATTCAAGAAAAAGTAATTGCATCGCAATATGAGGACCTTTCCTTCATCTATGGGCTATGGCCTACCCCGCTAGATATATTTGTGCTCCTTGTCCATACACACCCTTAGTGGTGTCCTTGGCTGGGCCAGGGCCAGAAGTTGAGTGGTGCTCAAACCTAATTAGCCGCCTTTCTAGACGACGACCCCCCCAATTTGAATCCAAGTCCATGGATCCAACTAATTTCCCTGACAGTTTTGTCTCCGAATTTAATGCAATCTCAATGCTTTCTACAGAAGTCGATTTTTTAAATATTTTTATCGAGTTTTGACTTTAATGAAAAGTCGTAAATGGGACAGCAAACCAAACTTCATTGTAATCAACTTCTGACTTTTAGAACCCAGAAGTCTGTAAAAGTCTATCCAAACAGCAGTTACTGTTTGGCCACCATCACATTCCATCTCCTATTTGAATCCAAATCATTTTGCTGGAGTAGTGAAATTGCAAACTGCAAAGACATAAGAGGGAAGAGTAGTATCTCAGTTTTTAGTCATGGAATGGCCTTTGTGTTTGTGGGTTTTCTTGTTTTCAGTTCAGCTTCTGGTTTATGGGGGAATTGGGTGCTTGGACTATGAGAGAATTGCTCTCTTAGAACTCAAAGCTTCCTTCGACGATGGCACTTCTTTACCATCTTGGGACAGTGAAGAGAGCGACTGTTGTGGGTGGGAAGGTGTAGAGTGCAACAATAAGACAAGGCAAGTGATCCAACTTTCTCTTGATGGTACAGTGGGAAGTTGGAATATGAATGCCTCTCTGTTTCTTCCCTTTGAAGAACTGAGAAGTCTCAACTTATCTTCTAATATGATGTCTAGTTGGGTTGAGAATGAAGGTGCACATCTCTCCTACTAAATTTGAGTTCCTTATATGCAAACCTGGCTATACATAAAACTAAATTATTTTGTTTCAAATAATCCACAGGTTTTGGAAGATTGTCTAGATTGAGAAAGCTGGAAGTTCTTGATTTGAGTTCGAATTCTTTCGACAATAGCATCCTCCCATCTCTGAATGCACTGTCATCACTTAAGACTCTGTCTCTAGGATCCAATATATTGGAAGGATCAGCTCATATACAGGGTAACTTTTCTTTTAAACTCAAAATGATATCTTGTAGTTAGTTTTTTTTATCCCACTTTCATGTTTCATATTCTTTTTTATTTTTGTTCTGTACAGAATTGGCTGCTTTGAACAACTTGGAGGTGTTGGATTTGAGTAATAATATAGTCGACAGCTTCGTAACCATTCAAGGTAAGAAATGAATAATTCTATCTTATTTTCATAATCGACATGACTTGAGAATTGTTCTGGTTTTCCTACTTCATACACAGGTCTGAAAAGGTTGAGCAAGCTGAAGGTCCTAGATGTACAAATTAATAATTTAAGCACAAGCATTCTACAGTCATTAGGTGCACTCTCCTCTCTTAAGAAGCTGTATCTTGGCGACAATAATTTGAATGGATCAATTACTACTGAAGGTACGTTCCACTGCGAAGCCGCCTTATTTAATTTGAATTCTTCTTAGTATTTTTTGATTTTCAGCATCTATGATTCTTCTTAATTGTTTTTCCACTTTTTTAGAGCTGGATTCTTTGAGCAGCCTGGAGGTCCTGGATTTGTCCTCTGCTCATCTCAACCAGAGCTTTCTTCATAATGTATGGATTATGACTTCTCTCAGGGCATTATCTTTGCGTGGTAATGGACTCAATGGCACCATACCAGCTCAAGGTAAGCCATATTATCGTTATTTGGCTCAAAAGAATCTATTATAATATATTGGGGCTAAGCATTATCTTTTTTTTTTAGAAAATTACCGAAAAATAGAAACAAAAATAGAAAAGATTCACACACATATTTAAGGGGTTCGGTAAGGTGCCTACGTCCAGGAGCGCAGAGAGATCCTTTTACTAATTTCTTTTGAAAAAGGGGTAATAATTCTCTCAAATCTCATTTTCTGGGTAATGAAGAAGACCTAATCATGACGCATTATGTATCTTGCACAAAGACGTAAAATTACAAAATTTTCATTGCGTAACCCTCTAAAAATTTTGGGATACAAGGCACAATCATAACAATACTCATTAATTATTTTGCAGGCTTGTGCAAACTGAAGAACCTCCAAGAGTTGGATCTCAGTGACAATGGTTTTGAGGGGATCCTGCCTTCATGTTTGGGAAATTTGACGTCTCTTCGAGTCTTGGATCTCTCTAAGAATCAATTCTCCGGAAACATAAGCTCAACTCTCATCACTAGTTTCCCATCACTTGAATACCTATCTCTTTCCTATAATCTCTTCCAAAGATTAGCCCCATTTAGCTCATTTGCTAATCATTCCAAACTTGAGGTTTTCGAACTTGTCAGTAATTACAATGGGCTAGTGATGGAATCTGAAACTCAAACTTGGGTTCCAAAGTTTCAGCTAAAGATTCTTCGTTTGTCAAATTTTTCACTCAGCGAATCACACATTCCCAGTTTCCTCTACAACCAAAATGACCTGAGAGTACTTGACCTCTCCCATAACAAGTTGAAGGGAAAGTTTCCCACCTGGTTGCTTTACAATAATACAAGATTAGAAGTACTATATTTAAAGAATAACTCTTTCAAAGGCTATTTTCATCTTCCATCTCGTCCTAATACAGATCTAGCCGCTCTAGATATCTCGAACAATCGCTTCCGTGGCCAAATCCCAACACGTATCAGCGTACTCTTTCCAAATTTAATGTTTTTGAACATGTCTACAAATTCTTTTGAAAGTACTATTCCTCCTTCATTTGGTGATATGAGTCAGTTATTCTTTTTAGACTTGTCCAACAATTCTTTTTCGGGGGGAATACCCGAGCATTTGGTCATGGGTTGCTCCTCACTGAAGTTCTTTAAACTATCGAATAACAATTTGCATGGCCAAATGTTCCCAAAATTTTCCAACCTTACTAGTTTGATGCTTTTGTATTTGGATGGAAACCATTTCACAGGAAATATCCCAGATAGCTTGTCTAATAGCTCTAGTTTAGAGAGATTAGATATCAGTGATAACTCCATATCAGGAAGAATTCCAGGGTGGATGGGAAATTTTTTAGTATTGGATGCACTTCTCATGCCCAAAAATTATCTTGAAGGTCCAATTCCGGCCGAGTTCTGCATGCTTGACAACCTTAGAAGTCTTGACCTTTCAAAGAACAATCTTTCTGGCTCTATACCTTCTTGCTTTAGTCCACAAGTTGTATTGCATGTACACTTGCAGGAAAATAGGCTCACAGGACCAATGACAAAAGCTTTTTCTAAAAGCACCACTTTGGTGACATTAGATCTTCGAAATAACCATTTGACTGGTCGTATCCCGAACTGGATTGGGGGGCTTTCAAGTTTGAGCATCCTTCTCTTGAAAGGTAATTATTTAGAAGGTAAGATTCCTAGTCAGATATGTGAATTGTCACACATAACCATAATGGATCTTTCTCACAATAGTCTCTCAGGTCCAATACCTTCTTGCTTGAACAAAATACGATTTCGGATAGGATTTAGATCTGGAAAATTTTCCCTCCAATCTTATTTCACAGATATTGTAGGGTTCCCATCATACTCATACCCAAGTCAAGATTTGGAATTATCTCAAGCCCTCGCGGATAGATACCCTGTAACATATGAACAAGCACAGGTGGAATTCACGACGAAGAAACGGTCCGACCATTATAAAGGTTACTTTCTTTATTTAATGACTGGAATTGATCTCTCTCGTAACAAACTAACAGGTCACATCCCACCAGAAATTGGAAACCTTAGCAGAATCCATGGATTGAACCTTTCCTACAACAGTTTAACTGGACCAATCCCGGCAACTTTTTCGAACCTTAAACAGATTGAGAGCTTGGACCTTTCCTACAACAACTTAACAGGTGAAATCCCTTCACAACTAACTGAACTAACTGATCTGGCAATCTTCACTGTGGCTCATAACAACTTATCTGGTAGGACACCTGAAAGGAAAGCACAATTCGCAACATTTGAAGAAAGAAGTTATGAAGGAAACCCTCTTCTTTGTGGATTGCCATTACAGAAAAATTGCAATCCAACTGTGACACAATCATTTAATGGGGAGGAAGAAGAAAATGGTTTCATGGACATGGCCATTTTCTATGCTAGTTTTGCTGCATCTTACATAATGGTTTTGATAGGATTGGCTGCAATACTCTACATTAATCCCAATTGGAGACGAGCATGGTTCCACCGCATTGATGTCTGTATCATCCCTTGTTACTATTTTGTTCTAGACAATCTCCCTACACTGTCCACCCAAAAAAATGTGTAAGCCTCAGCTTACTTGTGCCTTATATGAACTGTGTTTTGCTTTGGAGTTTGGACACCACCATATACAGATAAAGCCTCATGTCTTGTAGATTTTCTTATTTCAGTTCAATGAGATGTTTGTTTAACTCTTGTTTCCTATGAGATTGAGCTGTCATTCAAATCAATGGTGAAATTCTATTTGATGCCTGTCCTGAGCATGCAGTATTGAATCTGTGGAATATGGAACATCTGAATTGTGTGGTTTTGAATTACCCGATGCTTAAAAACTAAATTGTTATAAACAAGATCACACCTAGATCATTATAATTAAGAAAGGATAAATTTATCCAGCAAAACAAAACTTGGGCCATTTAAACACTCCCGAATACTCCAAAAGCTCTTACAGAAAGTGGAGGATCATGAAAAAGAAAAGGCAATGGTTTAAGTAAACTGGGAAAGAATCCATATATCAAGCAGATCTTCATCCATCGAAGTTATTAATCACTAACACCCTACTAACCTATTAGACCAAATATAATGAGTAGAAATAAACTGTAGCATACATGTCATAAAACAATGATCAGTATCTTGATGGAAATAAAAGTCAAATGAAAGGAATAATGCCAGTGGCAGTCCTCCCTCACCGGTGGTGATCACTAGGGGTGATATCGAGCCGAGCCGAGTAGTGGGGTGTTCAAGCTCATTTGTTAATTAAACAAGCTCAAAAATCAAGCTCAAGCTTGGCTTGTTTATTAATCACTTTCCCCTTTGTTCATACCCACCCTCAGTGGTGTCCTTGGTTGGGCTAGGGGAAGAAGTTGAGTGCTCAAGTCAAACCTAATTTGTCACCTTTCTAGACGACGATCCCCAGTGAGAAGTGGACTAAGATCCAAGTACATGGATCCAACTAATTCCAACGACGGGTTTGTCTAGATGACGAACCCCAGTGAGAAGAGGACTAAGATCCAAGTCCATGTATCCAACTAATTCCAACGACGGTTTTGTCTAGATGACAAACCCCCAGTGAGAAGAGGACTAAGTTCCAAGTCCATGGATCCAACTAATTCCAACGATTGTTTTGTCTTCATATTTAATGCAATCTCAATGCAGAAGTCTCATTCCCTCACTCTCCCAACCAATGAACTCTTCAATCTATTAGAGATAAGTTTAGAGAATGTAATAAGGTTTAAACTGGACGGGCGGCATTGCCACCCTTTGGAAAAACAAGATTAGAAGAAGGAAAAAGAATTCAAAATAAGGTCCGATCGACCCACTCTGATACCATAAAGAAAAGGGATTTATTGAATAGCTTGAGTTATTAATTACAATGAATCTTCGTTAAGGATTATATAGAGATCATATGAGTCTCAACATAGAAACATAATCACATCAAATCAAATCCTAATCAAATCTAATATATGATACTATTCTATTTCAAATTCAAATCTACCTAGAGATAAGATGAGATACGGTGTATCGCCTCACACCTTATTACACCACTCTGTATTCTCTAACACAATCCTCAACCTTAAATGGAAATCCAGCACATGCCTCTTCTTTAGTTAGAATTAGTCAACTTTTAGATGGGACATCTCTTTCATTGCCTCTAAATAATTTGTCGTGGGATAACCATAGGATGGATTAACTTGTCTTGGAACCATTTGTCATGACTTTTTCATTCTAACTTTCATGGAAGTAAATTTGGGTCTTGTTTGGATAAACTTCTATAAAAAGAGATTTTTTTTTTCAAGAGTTGCGGAGGAGGAAGCAACTCCACAAGTGTTTATAGGAGTCATTTCGAAAGCAAATAAAATTGAGGAGTGCTAGCCCCAGTTGCAATTACTCCAAATTTTTCCACAGACGCAAGATTGGGGCTTATAACATGTGGAGATGTTTCATATTTTTTAATTCCCCTTGCCTCTTGTGTACTTTAAGGGGTTTTGGTTTTATGTCCCCCTCTTGTTGTGTCCTTGTAGGGGTAAGGTTTATGTCCCCCCCTTGTTGTGTCTTTGTCTAGATTGAGAAAGCGGGAAGTCCTTGATTTGAGTTCGAATTATTTCGACAATAGCAACCTCCCATCTCTGAGTGCACTGTCATCACTTATGACTCTGTCTCTAGGATCCAACATATTGGAAGGATCAGCTCATATTCAGGGTAAATAAATAAATATATATATATATATATATAGATATATATACATTCTGATCTATAAATGAAATCTTGTAGTTAGTTTTTATCCTACTTTCATGTTTCATCAGAATTCTATATATAGATATATATTTTTTGTTCTGTACAGAATTGGCTGCTTTGAAAACCTTAGAGATGTTGAATTTGAGTAATAATAGAGTCAACAGATTCATAACGATTTCAAGATAAGAAATGAATAATGCTATCTCTTACCCACCTTCATAATCGACACAACTTGATAATTGTTCGGGTTATCTTATTTCACATGCAGGTCTCAAAATGTTGAGCAGGCTTAAGGTCTTAGATGTACATTACAATGATTTAAACACAAGCATTCTACAGTCATTAGGTGCACACTCATCTCTTAAGAAACTGTACCTTGGCGGCAATAATTTGAATGGATCAATTACTACTGAAGGTACATTTCATTGCAATCCCCAAAGAACGGTCACCTTGTTTAATTTGAATTATTATTAGTATTTTCTGATTTTTCACCATCTATGATTCTTCTTAATTGTTCTTCCTCTTTTCTAGATCTAGATTCTTTGAGCAACCTGGAGGTCCTGGATTTTTCTTATGCTCTTCTCAACCAGAGCTTTCTTCATACTGTATGGGTTATGACTTCTCTTAGGGCATTATCTTTGTGTGGTAATGAACTCAATGGCACCCTACCAGCTCAAGGTAAACCATGTTATAGCTATTTGATTCAAAACAATCTATTTTAATATTTTAGGGCCAAGCATTATATTTTTTAGAAAATTAGAAATAAAAATAGAAAAGATTCACACATATTTACGTGGTTCGTTCTAGGAGCCTACATCTAGAGATCCTTTCACTAATTGCTTTTGAAAAACGGGTTATAATTCTCTCAGCTCTCCATTTCTATCATTTTTAAACGCATTATATATCTGGACCAATGATGTAAAATTATGAAATTGCCATTGTGTGAGCCTCTAAAAATTTGGGATACGAGGCACAATCATAACAATATTCATTAATTATTTTGTAGGATTGTGCAAATGGAAGAACCTCCAAGAGTTGGATCTCAGTGACAATGGTTTTGAGGGGATCCTGCCATCATGTTTGGAAAACATGACGTCTCTTCGAGTCTTGGATCTCTCTAAGAATCAATTCTCGGGAAACATAAGTTCATCTCTCATCACTAGTTTCCCATCACTTGAATGCCTATCTCTTTCAAATAATCTCTTCCAAAGATTAGTCCCATTTAGCTCATTTGCTAACCATTCCCAACTTGAGGTTTTCAAACTTGTCAATGATTACAATGGGCTAGTGATGGAAACTAAAACTCAAACTTGGGTTCCAAAGTTTCAACTAAAGATCCTACGTTTGTCAAATTTTTCACTTGGCGAATCCCACATTCCCAGTTTCCTCTACTACCAAAATGACCTGAGAGTACTTGACCTCTCCCATAACCAGTTGAAGGGAAAATTTCCCACCTGGTTGCCACACAATAATACAAGATTAGAAGTACTATATTTAAAGAATAACTCTTTCGCAGGCTATTTGCATCTTCCATCTCGTCCGAATACAGATCTAGCCGCTCTAGATATCTCGAACAATCGCTTCCGTGGCCAAATCCCAACAAGTATCAGTATCCTCTTTCCAAATTTAATGGTTTTGAACATGTCTAGAAATTCTTTTGAAGGTACTATTCCTTATTCATTTGGTGATATAAGTGAATTATTCTTTTTAGACTTGTCCAACAATTCTTCTTCGGGGCAAATACCCGAGCACATGATGGGTTGCTCCTCATTGATTTTCTTTATACCATCGAATAACAATTTGAATGGTCAAATGTTCCCAAAATTTTCCAACCTTACTACTTTGACGTTTTTATATCTAGATGGCAACCATTTCACAGGAACTATCCTAGATAGCTTGTCTAATAGCTCTAGTTTAGAGATATTAGATATCAGCGGTAACTCCATATCAAGAAGAATTCCAGGGTGGATGGGAAAATTTTCAGTATTGGAAATACTTCTCATGCCCAAAAATCATCTTGAAGGTCCAATTCCGGCCGAGTTCTGCAAACTTGACAACCTTGAAGTTCTTGACCTTTCAAAGAACAATCTTTCTGGCTCTATACCTTCTTGCTTTAGTCCACCACTTGTATTGCTTGTACACTTGCAGGAAAATAGGCTTACAGGACCAATGACAAAAGATTTCTCTAAGCTCCACTTTGGTGACATTAGATCTTGGAAATAACCATTTGACTGGTTGTATCCCGAACTGGATTGGGGGACTCTCAAATTTGACCACTCTTCTCTTGAAAGGTAATCATTTAGAAGGTAAGATTCCCAGTCAGATATGTGAATTGTCACAGATAACCGTAATGGATCTTTCTCACAATAGCCTCTCAGGTCCCATACCTTCTTGCTTGAACAAAATAGGATTTCGGATAGGATTTAGACCTGGAAAATTTTCCTCCGTTCTCATTGGATAGATACTATAGGGTGACAGAGTTGATAAAAACACAATAGCTTGAATGCTTTTGTGTTACGATTTCATTCTATTATATAGAGTTTACAACCCAACCGTGTGGCCATTAAACATTAAGGATACAACCCATTTAGGGTGTTTATAGAAAGAATAGAGAATCTCAATATTAGAGATATATACACAAGCTACAATAAAGGAAACATGATAATGCAAGATTATCCCTTGAATAGGTAACTCAAATATACAAGAACATTTGAGATACTCTAACATGGCCCCTCAAATTGATGGTTGGAAAGGCATAAGTTTGGACTTGAAGATGCGGAACTTGGCACTTGGAAGGCCCTTAGTGAAAATGTCAGCAATTTGCTCAGCTGTAGGAATGAAGTGAATGTGCAAGTCTTCCTTGTTAACCCGTTCTCGGATGAAATGATAATCCACTTCAATGTGTTTTGTCCGAGCGTGAAAAATAGGATTGGAGGCAAGATATATGGCACTGACATTATCACAGAATAACTGAGTGGATGTAGAGAGAACAATGCCAATGTCGTAAAGAACTTGGCGAACCCATAAGATGTCCGCAGTGGCAGTGGCAATAGCCCGATATTCAGCCTCCGTGTGGGTTTATGCATAAATTGACATGGATGATTGACCGCATAGGTGAGATCAGGATGGGTTAGAGTGAGATACTGTAATGCCCCAACAATGCGAAGGTATGAAGATGGATCCTGGAGAGGATCACCACGGTGAAGAGAAAGTTTCGACCCAGTAGGGGTAGGGGTGAGACATGGTTTAGCATCAATCATATCAGATTTTTCAAGCAATTGTAATGAGTATTTATTTTGAGTGAGATGCAGTCTGGTCTTGGTGCGAGAAACTTCCATCCCCAGAAAAAAATTAAGATCACCGAGGTCCATCATGGAGAAGGTTTGCTTGAGCCGGGTAATAAAACTCTGGAGGAGATGATCTTGATCACCAGTAAGGATAATATCATCCACATAAGAAGCAGAGTGAGGGTACCTTGATCGCGACGATAGAGAAACATGGAAGAATCTGAGGGACTGCATGTGAAACCAAAATCCAGGAGGAAGTTGCTGAAGCGAGTAAACCAAGTCGGAGGGGCTTGTTTTAAACCATAGATGGCTTTGCGTAAGCAACATACATGATGGGGAGAATCGGCCGAAACAAACCCCGGGGGTTGTTGCATATATACCTCCTCGTGGAGAGTGCCATGGAGGAAGACATTTTTAACATCGAGCTATCAAATCTTCCAACCTCTACCAATAGCAATAGAAAGAACGAGGTGGATGGTTGTCGGTTTGACAACGGGACTAAAAGTCTCATTGTAGTCAATCCCGGCCTGTTGACTGTAACCTTTAGTGACTAGTCTGGCTTTGTAGCGCTCAATTTGACCATCAATACGACGTTTGATTTTATAAATCCAACGAAATCTGACAAGATTCATGCCAGGATGAAAGGTAACCAACGACCATGTTTGGTTTCCAAGAAGGGCATTGAACTCGTCGGCCATAGCTATTTTCCAGTGTGAATCCTTTGAGGCTTGACTAAAGGATAAGGGTTCAAGAGCACATTCTGGAAGTTGAAACAAGAAGGCAGTTGATAGAGGGTGCTTGGTGGTGGTCCATGCTCACGATGGTGGTAAGGTGCCATCACGACTTCGAGTGCCATAACGATGTAGAGGTGGTAAAGCTAGTAATGGTGGCAGAATCACATCCAAAGTAATCCTAGGTTGGGAGGTAGGAGTTGGCAGCCCTGTAGCATTAAGTGTGAACCCAGGTGAGGTCTCTGGAGTATGGTGAATTGAAGTGAGGACTCGCTAGGTGCTGGCAGCCGTAAGTCACGGCCTGGAGAATAGGCTGATTCCGGTGATGGGAGAGCAACTGGCTGTTCGGGCATGTTGGGATGATATATCGGATCAGGCGGGTCGGTAGTAAGAGTGGGTGGATCTGTGGGCATTTCCTTTGCGAGCCTGTAAAGTTCAGTAAATGGAAATGAGTTTTCAAGAAAAGCAACCTGGTGGGAAATAAAAATACGGCCCTTGGAGGGACTGAGGCACCGGTATCCCTTGTGCTGTGGGCTGAAACCAATGAAGACACATTTAATTGATTTGGTGCTAAGTTTGTCAATGCGTTGAGTCTCTAGAAGAGGAAAACACGCACAACCAAACATGCGGAGGAGATTGTAATCAGCTGGATGACCCAATAATTTGGCATAGGGACTCAGTCCTTGAATGGTAGGACTTGGCATTCGATTTATCAAAATTCTGCATGAGCAAAAGCATCAAACCAAAAACGCTTAGGCATAGTGCTTTGGTGAAGTAGAGTATTTCCGGTCTCAACAATGTGCATGTGCTTCCGTTCTGCCACACCATTCTGCTCAGGTGTGTAGGGGAAGGATACACGATGAATAATACCATTTGTTTGTATTCAGAAGTGAACCGAGAGTTATAGAACTCCCCACCCCCATTGCTCTAAAAGATTTTATTTTTCTAGAAAATAAGTTCTCAACCATTTACCAAAAGGTTATAAAACATGAGAGAGCCTCACTCTTCTGTCGTAAGGGGTAAATCCAAGAAAACCGGCTATAATCATCCACAAACAACATGTAATAACGATAATGAGAAGTAGAGAGCATTGGGGCTGGTCCCCATAAGTCACAATGAATTAAATGAATAGGAGATGGAGAATCATGTATGACATCTTAAACTGAAGTTTCTTGCTTTTATTCAAAAGACAGTCTAAGCAATTAAAATTGCAAAAAGAGTTCCTAGAAACATCAAGGAGAGAATTATCAACTAAAAGTCTACGTAAGACTGTAGAGGGGGGATGCCCAAGCCGCCTATGCCATGTGTCGAGAGTTGTTCGCTGTCCAAAAAATATTTCTTAGGAGCCAGTGAACGTGGAGAGATAGGGTACAAATCACCATTAGTTGGGCCCTCGAGGAGTATTGTCCTTGTTTGTAAGTCCTTGATTACAAATCCCCAAGGATAGAAAACAAAACTACAGTCATTATAATGAGTAAACGTAGCCACTGATAATAATTCTTCTTGATTGCCGGCACTAGTAGAACATCCTGAAGAGTAAAAGAATGACTAGGAGTATGTAGAGAGGAGTTACCAACTCGAGTGATGGGTAGCCACATATTCAGATGATTGATTGAAAAGCGAAGGGTCACTCGTTATGTGGCTCATGGTGCCCATATCCGGATACCACTATTCATCTGGCTTAGACATAGAAAAACCAACAAAGGAGTTGTGGAGGCTAGCACCGTGAGAGTTATGAGGAAGGCGATAGCATTGAAGAGCAATGTGACCATGCTTATCACAGATTTGACATGGATCCTGGTAGCGAGGACGATGTGGTGGAGAGGTAAAATGCTGCTGGGTTTGGCGTTGCTTGTTTACCAAAATTGGAGGAGTTGGGACATCCTCGGTAGCCCCTTCCACGGTTGCCAGAGTTGCGACGATCATCAGAGTTGCGGCCTCGACCACGACCATGAGGATTAGAGTGTCGACCCGCAGCAAAAGCAGCAGCGGATGATGTATCTGAGGCATGCATGAGAAGAAGACGTTGCTCATGGCTAAGCAACAGGGAACGGAGTTCGGCAAATGTAATAGCTTCAGCCCTATTCGTGATAGCCATAACAAAGGACTCGTACTCCATGCCGAGGCCTCCCAAGGCATAATGAACAAGGTCAGGGTCGCTAACATGTTGTTGGATAGCGGCCATTGAGTCCGACACAGTCTTTAGACGGTGGAGATAGTCTGTGATAGAAGAGGTATCCTTCTTCATCGTTTGAAGCTGAAGTTTGAGATGCATCACTTGGGCTTGCGAGTGATGAGCGAAGGTGGAAGCTAGAGAGTCCCAGATGGCACGGGAAGAGCACAGACCACACGATTTGCATGTGCAAACACGCCCGGAGTGAGTGTGGAGTTGATGAGGCTGATGAGGTATTTGTCCATGCATCGCCATTGAATGAAATTCGGATTCGTCACAGTCGAATAGATTTATCTTTGATGAACTCAAGAGGTGAGGTATGGTGCCGTCAACATAACCCATGAGATCAACAGCGTAGAGGATCGGTTTCCATCTGGCTGAACCAGAGGAGGTAGTTAGTACCGTCCAGCTTGATAAGTGCAGAGCTTCCAATGTTGGGAACATTGATAGCGGGAAAAGAAGACATTGGAGGTCGTAGATGAAGCTGCCGAGGAAGCCATTGGAGAGAAGAAGTATATAGCGTGAGCTTTAGTGCTCTAATACCATGACAGAGTTGATAAAAACAACAATAGCTTGAATGCTTTTGTGTTAGGATTTCATTCTATTATATAGAGTTTACAACCCAACCGTGTGGGCATTATACATCAAGGATACAACCCATATACAACCCATTTAGGGTGTTAATAGAAAGATAGAGAATCTCAATATTAGAGATATATACACAAGCTATAATAAAGGAAACATGATAATACAAGATTATCCCTTGATAGGTAACTGAAATATACAAGAATATTGGAGATACTCTAACATAGGGTTCCCTCATAACATATATCCAAGTCATGATTTAGAATTATCTCAGCCCTCACGGAATAGCTACCCTGTAAAATATGACAAGCGCAGGTGGAATTCATGTCCAAGAATAGGTCCTACACTTACATTCTTAATCACATGAATGGAATTGATCTCTCTCATAACAGACTAACCAGGTCACAATCCCACCAGAAATTGGAAATCTTGGCATAATCCATGGAGTGAACCTATCCCACAATAGTTTAACTAGACGAATTTCAACAACTTTTTCGAACCTAATCAGATTGAGAGCTTGGATCTTTCCTACAATACTTGACGGGTACAATTCCCTCACAACTAACCGAGCTAACTTGTTTGGAGGTCTTCACTGTGGCTCACAACAACTTATCTGGTAGAACACCTGAAAGGAAAGCACAATTCGCAAAAGCTTGATGAAAGCAAAACCCTCTTCTTTTCGGATTGCCATTACAGAAAAATTGCACTCCAACTGTGACACGGTCAATTAATGAGGAGGAAGAAGAAGATGGTTTCATGGACATGGCAGTTTCTATGCTAGTTTTGCAGTATCTTACATAATAGTATTGATAGGATTTGTTTGCAATAATCTACATTAATCCCTATTGGCGGTACACGTGGTTTCACCACATTCATGTCAGTATCATAACTTGTTACTATTTTGTTCTAGACAATCCCCTACACTGTCCAACCTAAAATGTTAAGCCCCATGCTAACTTGTGCCTTATATGAGCTGTGTTTTGTCTTATAGTCCCATGTCTTGTGATTTCCTTATTTCAGTTCAATGATGATGTTTTTTACCTGTTGTTTCTTATGAGATTTACTACCAATCAAGTCAATGGAGGACTTCCATTTATGCCCAACTTCTTGCATGGGCTTAGGTTATATCACATTGGAGAATATCATAAACCCAATATCTTTGGTTTGACCTTTTGTCATCTGCTTCTTATTGTTTGAATCCATTGAATATGGATCATCAAAATTGTGTAGTTTTTCAATTATTCGCTGCTTAAAACTAATTGTTCTAAGCAATATGGCACTTAGATTTTGTATGAAAAGGATAAATCTATCCAGTGAAACAAAATTTGGGGCCATTTTAAACACATCCTATTACTCCAAGAGCTCTTGCAGAAGTGGGGGACCATGAATGGTTTCAAGTCAACTGGGAAAGATCCATAAATCAGGCACATCTACCTACCAATACAACTACCATGAGGAGAAATAAACAGTACTATATAATGTCATAAACAAGATCAGTATCTCATTGGAAAGAAAAGTACAACCAGGTCCGTCTTTTTGTAGAGACTAATATGTCCGACACTTTGAAGTTTTGTCATGGATAATATGAATTTTCTTTTGAGAACTAGATGTATCGATTCTTTTCACCTATTGGGTTGCAATTTCCGTAAAACTTTAGATGTTAGATGTAGCAAAATGAATGATTTCAAATCTCCTAATTATGGTAAGACTTGAAATCTCATGATGTTAATAATTAATCTTGTTAAAAATCATAACAAAGTGACTCAATTTCCTACCAACAATATGTGAGCACGAATTTACCGCATT
Source organism: Tetracentron sinense (assembly GCA_015143295.1). Lineage (NCBI taxonomy): Eukaryota > Viridiplantae > Streptophyta > Magnoliopsida > Trochodendrales > Trochodendraceae > Tetracentron > Tetracentron sinense. The sequence continues at coordinate 38,865 of JABCRI010001286.1, forward strand.
TCCTTACGGACCGTGCCTGTGGAGAATGACACTAAATGCCTAATTGGAGCCTCCATGTATTTGATTGTGGGGAAATAGGATCACCCCGGTAAAAGGTAATGGCCTACGGTTCTTGGTCAGAAATCTAGGTAAGTGATTCGGTTAAGTCCCGGGAAAGGTGTTAAACACCCTAGGACCCTTCATCCGAATATGGTTCCTACTCCCTAGTTTAAGCCAAAAAACAAAAATTAAAGAAAAATACCTAAGTCCTGTAAATATGCTAATTTGAAAGGTAATCTATGAGGGAAGGGGGACTATCCAAGGTGAAAGATCGGACCCGTCTAGGGTTGCCTACTATACCCAGCTTGGCTGGATCAGGCCATTGTAGTTCTATGAAAGGTGGGAGTTGAGTGAGTTGATTGATCTATTAGATCTGCATTTTTTGATAGTTTGGTATATTTGAAATTTTTGGGATTTTTTCAAATGGTAAGTTTAGGCTCATTTCGAAGCAATGTAGATTTGGCAGTTAAGCATAGTCAGAAATGAACTAAGGAAGGTCTGAAGGGCTTACTTTGCATAAGGTATTCTCTCTTCATAATTTCAAAAACCATTAAAATGTCTAAAATTCACTAAATTACAAGGAAAGGCCAAACTGTATGGTGGATTTGTTCTACGGTTAGGTGAGAACTCATGAGATTTCTGCATTGTCCAACTCGGATTTGGTTCCATGAAGACAAAGATATGTTGATCTCTTTTTCTTTTACTCCTCCATAGAGATATTAGAATTTGGAATCACCTGTATTATGTTTTTGATGCACTAGAGCATATGAGTATTGTAAATCACACTGTTTACAATCCCAAGGGAAATGGATGATAGCTTTTTTTTTTTCCCTATGCGAAGACCAATGAAATGGATAGCACGTGTGTTATTTTGGGCCAAGACTCTCAGCGATAGTCAGATGGTTTGTATACTTGCATATGCCTTATGGTCACCGCGAGTTCTACTTGACATGTGTAGCTCATCTTCAAGTAATCATTGACCCGATTTTTCCCCCCCCCCGCCTATGCATTCACGTTCTTAAATCAAGAAGATAGTTGGAGATGCAAATAGATCAAGATTTTGTCTGGTCATGGAGAACATGCATTCATGTTCTAAAATCAAGCTATTATTAAAGGGTTAAACCTATGTGAGTATGGTTTGGAGATGCAAATATTTTTCATGGCTTTGCCACAAGCGACTGTAGAGCTCTCGGTAAAATCCCTTTAATCACAGTTAGACATGTTGAAATTACTTGAAGAGTCGAACCGCTGTGATATTTGGCTCAATTTACTAGGGAGAAGGTTAAACTACTTGGTGATGGCCGACCATGCTTAAGTAACATTCATCGAATACTTTTTATTACATCAATTATTTATTTGACAATTATTTCTTTGCTTCATCTATATCCATTTGATTTAAAATTATGTCTCCTTATTCTTCAATTCTCTTCGGTATGCCGCAAGCCTCAATATTAGGTTTGTAAGAGAAACAAAGGTGTTTTACGCATCTATAATATCTTTGAGAATTCTTTTATTTTTGCTCTAGTCATGTATACAGCATTTTGTTATTTCACTAATAACTGTTCCTTTTAATTGTTTGGTATCAAACTTTTTTCAAATGGAGTTAATAAATACTTATTATACAATTTCCCAAGCTGTTAACTAATTTTTCCTTACTTAGGTTTGTGTAGTATCTGAATTATTTTAAAACTGATCTGGTGCATATACATATTTATGGCCTATTTGTGCCCATCTCTTTTCCTTATTGATTTGTGTATGTACAATCTCTTATATTGGTATATCCTCTCTTATATACTTTTAATAATTGAGCAATGCATATGCATAACCTATTTCTTGTATTAATAGTTTTGTAATTTTTACCTACTTTTATCATGATTAATTGTATCGCAAATGTCTAGTAAAGAAATTGTTAATTTTACCCAAAGAAAAACTATATTCACATAAATTTAAATCTTCAGAAAGATATTTAAATTGACCATATATCATTTATATAATAGTATATATATATATATATATCTCTTATCAAATTAAATACTATATATTTAATTATTAATGTATATCTTCAAATATATTTCATTTACAAATATAGTTATTGGATCTTGATTAATAAATTAAGATATTAGATGGAGTTCAGAACTTTGGTAGAATTGAGATTGGGATTGTTGAGATCTAGGATGTTTTATAATTGCAGCAAAAATTTCAATAGGTTAATTTGGATCTGATTAGAAACAATATTTTATCTTTTTTTCACTAACCAAGTTTTTAAAATTAATATTTTTTTGAGTTTTTTTTTTTGGATGGTAAGCTAGGGTTAGGCAGACCCACTAGATATATAACCAGAATGATTAACAGTCTTGAACTGCATCCTCTAACTTATCCCCATAAAGAAACAAGAGGAATGGGTAATGGGGAAATAAAACAGACATTTATGAAGATCTAAGAGAGATTCGAAGTTTGTCTTTGATTTCCACTTTCTATCTTCCACCTCCAGGTGGCTCAGAATGGCCATGCTGGTTGTCTACCACCCATTTAGCTTCAGAGTGCACCCAAAGATTGGTTGCAACCAATAATCTAAAGCACGCTATAACTATAAGTATAAACTGCCTTCAGTTTCAAGGATTCTATTGTCGCACTGGAAATAGAGGTGAGAGAACCCTTTCTGTTTTGGGGGCCCTCACAAAAACAAATGATCTCCAGCAAGAATGGCCATTGTGACCAGCATTCTTGGGTTTGTAAGCCGTCACGATTGCAAGCCAAGCTTTGTTGCCAGGATATTATGTTGGAAACCAGGTTTAAATCAAAACCAATTCACCAAATGGTTGGGCCCTTCTACAAGCTTTCCAGTCAGACTCCAGAGAAAAATCGTCCATTTGGGGAAGGTTTCCAAATTACTTCATCAAGTATACCTTGAATCTCGTTGAAGAGAGGAGGACGGCCATATTTGTGGCTGGCTCGGAGATGCCATAATCATACTAGAGTCGAGGGCCAATAATCTTGATAATACCCAGAGAAATGCCAAATGTTTTTTTTTTTTTGAGTTATTCCATATCATGATACTAACTTATTCCATCACGGTAAAAGAACTTCGCTGGGCATCCACAATTAAGGGCACCTGACGATAATTTATGGGAAGTCTTTCATTTTCTCCCCTATGATTTTTGCATCTCCCCTATTTGTAACCTCTCCCCCCCTTTAAAAACCTCACATGTGCCCTGGAGCTAATCTTTTGCCGACAATCCCACCAAAGTACCTCTTTTAATAGTTCCTTTCTCTACCTAATTTTCAAAGAATGATAAATAGGAACCCGAGTCGGTTGTCTTCTTAACATAATGTGAAAACCCCCCGACCACTTGTTTCTCATAAAATGATAATATTTCCCTTTTAACTAAGATCAGGAGTATTAATTAGCTACCAGTTGTTGTTATAGTCCAAAGCTAAACGGCAGTATATTGGTCTACCTTAATAAATAATTATAAAAAATATTCAATGTTGAATATGTTGAGGCAAAAATGTGTTTGAGAGTATTTTTGTTTGTGTGACTGAGTTTCAAGTTGGTAGCATTAGTTTCTCTCACAAGTTTGATCGTGACATTTGTTGCTTTTGAGGAAGGGAG
>JABCRI010001287.1:0-59806 GCA_015143295.1 Tetracentron sinense
TAGGTCACTTCAGGAGGATAAGATTCATATACAAACATTTTATGGAATATGCGATTGGGGCATATGAGTGAGAAGGGAATTGAGATTGAGTAAGGTATGCTTGAGTGGATGTGAAAAGACCGAGGAAGGAAGAAGAGAGAAGTGGGATGTGGTTGGAGATTCTGTGGCATTATTGACATTGATGTACTTGGCAAAGAAGATGCAGGGTTAAAGTTTCAGTACAGATATTAGGCGACAAAAAAGGCACTTGGATTATACAATCATTCAGATGATGGGGGCCCTCTCAAGTAGCCTAAAAGGAGGGATACCAGGGAGAGGTATTTGTTCATGACGAGGACTTTCGCGCAAGGTATGGATTTATACTTTGAAGAGCAAAAATGAAAAATGAAAAGTATTCGATACATTTAAGAAGTGGAAGGTGTGGAAGGAAATTGTGAAAATAGACTGGAAAGAAGAAAGATTAAGCGATTTGAGGACCCCCCCGATATAATGGGGTGGGTTGTACAAAGTACACAACATTTCTTGAAGTTTGTTGTTTGAAGATCGTGAAGAATTGTCAGACATTTTACATAAGGGAAACAACACCTGCAGAAATGGGGTAGGTATAGAAAGGGTAAGGAGGGTACTAGTAGAGTATTAGTAGTGGTAGAGAAAGGATGATCGATACCTATGGAGATAGCAGATGTATGGCTATCCAACGCCGGTTGGGTAAAGATTTAGGCGGGAGAGGGGGGGGGGGGCCGTAACATAGCTTGTTTTCTTGTGAACAGATCACCGTCTTACAGCGATAGAGTCAAGATCCCTGAGGTGTTTTCGCAGAGGGTGAATCATGGTGAAACACGTCGCTTAGAGTTTTGGGTCTGCTTATCCATGGTCAGGGAAGTAAGATTGATGCAAGGGTAATGAGGCGATATTTTTTTTTTTCTGGTTTATGCAGTGGAGTTGGGGGTACAGATTATGGTTGTACAGATTACATACATTTGTAGTTAAGTTAGCAGGAAGGCAGTAAAAGAGGAGAGGTATGGATGATTGATTCGTTAGGTGGAGATAGGATACTCCAGAACCATAAATGGAGGTTTGATGAAGAGGAAGTCTAGGTGAGGGAACGCGAATTATGAATAACAGCAACACACAACACAGAAACAGTCCTTAGCCCAGTGCCGTGGCAGAAAGAACAGAACCAACCAAAAAAAGGGCACTTAAAGCATGGTTAGATTTAGTTCGATAGGGTGCGAAGATCTAGTGCGTATGCACGTTTACGAAGAGCTGAGCTGGATAATTACAGGGGCTTTGGGAATGATGATTCATTGTAAGGATGGAGCAGGACACCAGGACGCGGAGTAAGGATGCGCGCTCTCTTCATAAGAAACCAGGACTTGGGAACTTGTGACGGTTGCCCAAGGGGAAGCGTTCGGCAATGGGGGCAAGGGGGTGGGGTATAGCATAAATAAGGAAGGGTCTCCGGGGGATCAAGCGATTGTAAGAATCCAAGGCACGGTTGGTAGCCATAGGGCGATGCGCAGACGGGAGGGTGTGATGGACTACCATGAGGTGTATTTCCACCACATTTTTTTTTCTTTGTTAAGACATACCCCATCCGTGTTCTTTTCTATAGCTATGGTGGCGCAGTGATCTAGAGTTTGGAGCAGTTGAAGTCAAGACTGCATTTTTATTTTTTACAGGTGATTTGGAGATGGAGGATTTCATGAATCAGCTGAGGGGTTAAGTTGCTGGGAAAAGAAAAGAAAACAGAGGGTGCAAATTTGAAAGAAGTCCTTGTAAGAGTGTTGAAACAGTCGCCAAGACAGTGTAAAAGAGGATTTGACACTTTTATGTTGGGCAGAGGCTTTACAACAGGAAGGAGTGAGAATGACCATTGGTTATTCAGGAAGGCTTTCTGAGAGTCATTAAGTTATTTACTCTTAATATGTTGAGACATGATGAGTTGTGATAAGAGCATGATGAAGGAGATAAATAAATAATAAAAAAGCAACTTGGAACGAGTTTGAGAATGAAAGGACTTGGGTGAGAGCTAAGAGATTCTTGGAATGGATGGAGATCAGAACGAAAGGAAAGAAGAGAAGGACGTATTGTGTTGTCAAAGAGGAAGTTTACCATTGAGAAGGTGATTTCAGGGTTAGGATGGAGCACTCGGAAGCCAGTGAGTAGTACTCCATTAGCTGCGCACTAGACTAGCTAATCATGTCTCCAAAGAATATGTGAAGACGTGAGATAGTGCAATGTTCCTTATGCGGAGTGTTGCAGCTTGAGTTGATTTTTGATAGGTGATGGAGGACGATGTGTGCACCGTCCAGACATCTCACAGGGACAGTCAGTCTTGTGTTGGTGGTTAGCAAGTTTATGGCCAAATCCGGGAAAACAGGAAGAAGGAAAAGAGCATTGGTAGGCCATGAAGTGGTTGTGAGATACTAAGGGTTATGTTAGATATTTGTTGTAGGGTATGAAGGGACAAGGTCTTTGGAAGTCTCTGTCCAAGGGTATGGATTTCAGATTATGCAGGAGATTGGAGAACAGACGCTTCTACTACTGGGTTGTTTTCAACAATAATCATGGTGGCCTATTAGTTGGCATGGGCTATATTAAAACCAACGGTTGTCTGTCTACTATGAGGCGGAGTATAGGGCGGCAACTAAGGCCGGTGAAGGAGGCGTATGCTCCGGTGGGCGTATTCGGGGATTTGGGGATAACACAGAAACAGGTCGACGTGTTTGTGGTGTCTGTTCTGTGGATCTTAGTCAAAGCGCCTTTCCACTTGGCGAAGAACACGTTCACTCAATGCGAGGGACCAAGCCATATGGATGTGGAGGTTCATCTATCCGGGGAATGGAAGTAATTATCAGTGAGGGGAGGATTGTTTTGCAGAGAAAAGTTGGCACCAAGGATAACCAGCAATATGTTACCAAGACAGTTACAGCGATCAAGTTCGGCATTGCTTGAGCTTGATCAATATTCTGCGAGTTAGTTGAGGGCCCTTGGGGCGCGAGTGGAGATGGTGATCATTAGAGTGATTTCAAGAAGGAGAGTAATCAAGTCAAGGTGGATAGGTCGGCTGTGAGGAGTATCTCAAATTCTCGCCATGGGGGAGGATTGTTGAAGAATGTTGAAAAATTGCTCTTTTGAGAAGGGGCGATCGATCGGCCTAGAGTGGGCCGCGATCGATCGGGTCAACCTGCGATTGATCAGCCCACTCTTAGAAGGGATCGATCGGGGGACGGTGATTTTTCATTTTTTTGTCTTGTGTGTTTCTAACCTTGGTATGAAAGGATCCTTTTATACCTAGGATTGTAGATTAATCCCTGGTTTTATGCTTGTAACAGAGAGAGATCTGCAAATAGGGGAGGCATTGAGGCATAGAGATAAGAGAGAACTCTCTTTGTAAGTACTCCGTTGTTGATTCTCATAGTGAAAAGCTCCGATCACCATCGCCCGTGGACGTAGGCCTTAAGGCCAAACCACGTATATCTTGTTTTTGTGTGATTGCATTTCTTGTGGTTTATTTTTTCTTGCTTTGGTTTGCTACTCTTGTTTTCACTAGATCCTTAGGGGGTTATTTCCGCAACAGTCAAACACTCAGATTCTGTCCTTCCAAATTACCCAGGATATCGATCCAGTGTAAGATTTGTGCAACCAACCCTCGGTCATTATCAGACCACGACCCCTGAGAGTGTTCATAAGAGAAACTATGTTTCAGCGTCCACGGTTTAGCGTGATCATGGCTGTCCATATCATTTTGAGCTTTTTTTATTAGTTCAGACGTTATCGAACCACGTTTGTAGGAGCAGGCCTTGATTTTTGCGTGTGTTCCTACTTATTGAAGGAGATTCTTTTAACAGCATTATAGAGCTTATGAGATGATTCAGGTCCATGGAGACTTGCTGAAATATAGGCAAGCCCTCAGCTGATTTTAGGAGACTGCCTTTGGGTTTAGTAAGCTCAGTCCTAGCAGTAACTCATGTCATATGATCTTGGTCCAATCATAGTAACAGAGTTGGAGTTTGAGAATTATCAGCTACTTAAAAATCAGCAATATTCAAATTTTTGGGCAAGCATACTGACAAAATCGGGGTTCAGGAATTATTCTTCTTCGGCAAGGATCAAATTCGGAAAAATAAAAATGAAAATAAAATCAAGAACATTTTGGAGAAAAAATAATTATAAAAATATATCCAAAAATTTGTTAGATAATACACAAAATAAGTAGTTTACTTTGTCGAACTAAATGAATTATTGCGAAATTCGGGAATAATTCGTGAAATTCAGGAATAATCGCAAAATTCGCAAATGATTCGGCAAACTTAAAATTCCCAGTTTTGTAAAAAAAGAGTGAATTTTATTACAATGCAGGCAAGGTATGAAAACATAATAAATAAGATTACTAATTATAAACGAAAATATTTCATATAAGAGATATTTATTCGGATATGTTTAGATTTTGTGAATAATTAGCATTTAATTTGTGAAATTCGCAACTTTTGAGAAATCGCGCTTTATATAGAAAGTCGGAATTAATCGTTCTACAAAATTTCACAAATTTCATTCGGGGCTTCTAAAAAAGTCGTTAGAACTTTGTTACTATAGTCCAATTGCTATTAGGGCCTTCCAAAGTAAAAGGCTGGATCATTCTTAGGACTTGACCATATTTGCTTAGTACCATAGTTCAGAAACTCGAAAACTCGACTCACTCGAAAGTTAGTCGGGCGAGTTACTCGAAAAAATTCGACCTCCGACCGACTTGGAAGTATATATTGTATGTATATGTATATTTAACAAACATAGATAAAAAAAAAATTCCTATTGCCAAAATAATTATTACTTTATACAATTTTACTGCAAATTTACATACTTAAAACAGGCTTAAATGTATTATAATTGCCTAAAAGCTAAAATCAATCCTTTTTCAAAAATTAGAATCTTCCTATTCTTTTCCTTGAACGAGACTCGATATGGGTTTTGAACGAGATTTAAAAAAAAAAAGACATCTATGTCCTAGAGTGACTCGGCCGTGTGACTTGGCCCGAACTTGACCGAGTTCACTCGAGTTACTCGGGCAAAAAGGAGCTATCAAGTTTTTTGGGCTAGTCAACCGAAACTCTATCGAGTCGAGTCGACTTGGCCAAGTTTTGAGTCGACTCGCCGAGTTTTGAACTATTGTTGGTACATATTTTATAGGGTCCTGTTCATAAAATTTGTAACATCATTTAAATAAAAAGTTATAATATTGGGAAGATGAAAACACTGTTCTACAGCTGCCTGTAGCCTTAGGTGCTTGGTCGGTGGCTTTGGCTGTGTCTCTCTGGCTATGACTGATTCGGGTCATGGCTTTTGAAGGTGTGGCTGCCGGCTAGGTAGCTCCGAGACCTTTGTCCGCCAGCGGGTGGATTTTGTCATGCCTTTGAGGCTGCAGCTGTGGTTACCTGGCCATGGCCTTGAAGCTGCACTGCTGCAGCTGGTGACTTCTGGGCATGGCCTTTGGGATGTGATGATCTGGCTGTGGGCTTTGATGATGCGTCTGGTTGTTTCTGGCTGTGGCCTGTAAGTTGCAGCCGGAATTGACCTGATTGTGGCCTTTTGGTGATCTAGACGTTGCCTCAGTTATGGTGGCTGCAGCTTTTGGCCATGTAGTTCAATTTTTTTCGCAAGTTTTTTAAGAAACGTGCAACGGGACCAAGTAGAAGCCTGTGGGAGTTCAGGTTTGCTGGTAGCCAATTAACAAAAACCAGCATTTTTTTTTCCAAAAATCACATTTTATTCACGAATTTTTTAGTTGCCGAAGTATTCAGCATTTAAATTGCATTTTTTTAAAAACAAACATCGTTTTTACGAATTATTCGCGTTTTTTTTACGATTTATTCCCAAATAATTTCCGAATTATTCAAAAAAATTACTTATTTTGTATATATTTTAATCAAATTGTTCCGTATATTTTTATAATTATTAATTTACTTTTTATTTTTTTCCCGATTTTTTCCAAATTTTCCGAACTTGATCCCTACCGAATTATTCCCGAACCCCAACTTTGTCACTATGGCAGGTAGTACCTTTATGCTGCCATTACTTTTGTTCCAATTGAGGAAGCAGCGACAACTAAGGGATCCTCTTGTGCGGCTGTGCCAGCTTAGTTTATTTTGCATTAAAAGATAAGAGTGAAAATTGCTTCAATCCGAAAGGCTTAGCTTGTTTTACCCCCTGCAATAGAAGCAGGTTTGTTCATATTTTTCCATTGTGTAAATGAGTTGTTACATCAAATATCTCTATGTGTTTGTGTTCTCAGATTCCTTTTCATTGTGGCAGTAGCTAGTTAGAAGGAAATTTAGATCTTTGACAGCAAAAACCCCCATGTGGGACTATAATTTCTGATTCTGGTTTCACATGCAGAGTGTTGTATGTTCGCTTGTGTCTGATGAAAGAGTCTACAATGCTGTTATGCAAAATGAAAAGGTTATGGAGTTCTTCCAGTCACAGAAAATCAGTAAGAATTGATTAATTTTGTAATATTAATCTGGATATCATTTCTCATTCGGCTTATCCTTTTCTAATTACACAATTTATGTTCAATATGTCTGTTGTTCTTTAGCAGGTGCTCATCCCAATGTCATAAAAATTGAAGTAAATGAACCCCTTGTAGAAACTTTGTTTCAGAATCAGGAATCCTCAGTGAAAATTGAAGATATGTGTGAAGCGAAACATTCTGAAAGCTCCGGAAATGGGTTCAAGGGGTTTGTACACAACATCAAGCTTACAGTGGTTGAGATGGTGAAAAATTTGTCTGGTTTCTTTCAGAACATCTTTGGAGATCCAGCAGCAGAAAATGTACCAGGAGATGCCAACAGAAATGCTAAGGAAACCTATGTGGACAGCGTTGTGGGAGCATCATCCTTCATGGCATTGGCAGTCTTAGTAATTATGGTGATATTTTTTAAGCGGGGATAAAAAAATTTAGCAAACCAACTTATGAATTAGCCGACATTACAAACATAAGTATCTTTCTTATAAATTCTAGTTTTCCATAAACTGATAGTGGATGACTCTCAATAGAGTATTTTGTTTATTCAATCAGTAACACCCAGTCTATATTTTCTCCATGGTTGATGATAGTAGGCATAATTCAAAAAATCTATCCAGTTTGATACAAATAGTTCTACAGATGCTCTTGCTATTCAAAAGCTGCAAGCTCGTCTTCTCCTTGCAAGTATTATTATTGCCAATTTACTTACCAATTTCACCCCGCACATCTACTTCTAATTATGATCTTGAGCTTGTGCTTTGCATCCTTGAGATGGGCTTCAATTACGGTGTCGATTTGGCCCTCATGTGATGGTACCTGGCCCGGCTTGGCCTGACCCATGGAACCTTGCAATCAAGGTTATTTTTTCATTCATAAAACTTGAAGGCCCAAGGGTTCAAAATTAGGCCTGCTGGCTGGCATGAGGGCTGGACTTGGAAAACACCCTATGAACCTCGGCTGGGCCTCATTATTTTACATATATACTAGTAAAAATGCACATAAATTTTTCCAATAATTTATATAAGTTTATTGAAGAAAATATTTTTACCCCTAATTGTTTTGATATGGAAGAAATTTTTTCAAGATTTCTTTTCATAGAATACCATTGTAAATTTAAAATTCCATAATTGATATTTGGTAAACCAAATTACACTTATCTCAATATATAAAAAAATTCATCTTCAAAAAAAAAAAACCACTCCAAAAAAAATATAAAAAAAATTATTTAGCAAAATTCACAAAAAAGCACTCTAAGAATAGCAGAAAATGACAACTTAAAACAATAGACTAAATAGATTATCAAACAAGTAAATACCTTGAAATTTCTTCTTTTGCTTTGAGATAATCTACATTAACACCTTCAATTGTAACATATGAAAACACCTTGAATTGTTTGTATCAAGTAACAAGACCCAACAAAACGTGTACATGCAAAAAGAATTAAGTGTCAAAAGTATGCATAATTATAAAGCATAACACTAAGGTGAAAACCTCAATAAGAAGGTGAGCTATATTTAATATCATGTTTGTAACATATTTCTTAGAAAAACTTGATAACCAAGATAATTACATGCGGTAACAAAATCAAATATTGATTATCCATCAAACCTACATGGACCAATCAACATGAACAATTCTCTTGAGTCTTTAAATAGAAAGTTGACCTCATATTTTGCTCCTCTTGGCCATCCTCTAATGCATATATCTATAGTATAATTGTAGTGAAAGCTATTAGAATAAACAAAAACTAATTGATACATGAATAACACATCCTTAGAGAAGTATAGAAGACATGGCGGATCACTGGCAAGCTTCGAGTTATATTCTGGCATGTTATGGTGTCATCCATAACAAACACAACATGCTGATATTTCTATACATTTAATACACTTGTTAATTAATCACTTACGAGAGTCCTTCCAACTCTCTACTAATCAGAAATGCTAGCACCAGTCGTAGGCCTCCAAGACGAAAGGTGGTTGCAACAGGTGGCAGCACATCTCCTGTTATAGGGTAACAATACCCATGTTGCACCCCCAGACGAAGTGGAAAATTTTTTACTAAGTATGTCTGCCGCTAAATATCATGCTTAAGAAAATTAAAGTAAATATTTTGTTTTTTAAAAATCAAGGTTAGATTGCTTAACCTTAGGAGTAGTGAATCTTAAATAATGTGTGGTAAAAATGGGGGCATGGTCTAATGTGGACTGCACATTAGACTACATAGTGTAATGCAGGAATGCGGCAGTAAGTCTAATGTAGGAATGGGGCAGTAAGTTTACTATTTCGCATATTGTATTTCTATGCACAACATGATGGTATTTCTATGAATTTAATGCACTTGTTAATTAGTATACAAAATTAGATAACCTTTTAGAATGTTTGAAATTCTTACTTATTAAAAAATAGAAAATAGTTAACGTACCCGTGGATCAATCCCTTTTTATAACCGAATGGCCGGTCCTCATTGGTCCATGCCCCAATTTTAAATACTCACTTACTGTGATTAGGATTCACCCATTCCTAGGGTTGAGCAATCCAACCATGGTTTTTCAAAAATCAAAATCAAAATCTTTAATTTAGTTAAGCTTAACCAAGGTTAAATTGGTGTTAAAAGGGACACGTGGATAAGGGAGTAAGATATAAAACGGACCCATGGGTTCACTAAGCACTGCTCTTAAAAAATACATATACTAGATTCTTGTTGGCAACAAAATTTTATTGGGACTCACGGTTTGGAGAGAGGGAGGTCTCTCTTGAGCATATTTATAGGGGGGGAGGGCAGGAGGGGCATGGGCAGAGAGCCAGGATTTTCTAATAGTGGAGGCACACAATAGTTGATGGAAATGATAGTAATTGTTGATAGATTTGTAGAGAATTATTAGGTTGGTATGAAATATTCTGAATCTAAGGGATAAGGGGACGCCCCCATAATTTTTTTTTTATAACTAGGTTTTTGGACCAATTCGTCCATACATATCTTACGGGTATTGTTTCTCTTTATTTATTCGACAGCTATCTCTTTGCTCTCATAGCTATGTCTCATTAAATAATTAAATAGCATGATATGAAAAAATATATTTGTTTTCACTAGTTCAGGAACGTTACCCCCTTACCTCATGGCTATACCTATTAAATAAGTAAATAATATAATATACTTTTTTTAGGGACAACTATCCCTTATCATATAATTATACCCAATAAAATAATTAACAAATAAAAATATTTTTTTTAGTTATGGGAGCAGCACCTACATGTAGGGCTGTCAATGGACCGGATCATGATCCGGATCCGATCCGAATCCGATCCGATTAGCCGGACTTTGGACCCTATATGTGATCCGTCGGATCGGATTCGGATCGGATCGGTGGAATCCGATTATAATCGGATCGGATCTGGATATAGGGTGATCCGATCCGATTAAAATCCGATCCGGTAATAATAATAATTTTTAATTATTTTAAATATATTATTTAGATTTTCTATGTATAAAATATTAATTTTAAAAAAAATTAACATTAATTAGTATTAATTAAGGTATTATTAGATTTTTTATTATTAAAATAGATTTTTTTTTAAAAAAAATAACCTTACTCGGATCGGATCGGATCGGATTCGGATCAGACGATATATAATCGGATCGGATTCGGATCGGTTACTTCATGATCCGACGGATCTCGGATCGGATTCGGATTAGTCGGATTCTTAATCGGATCGGATTCGGATCTAGGCAGATCCGGTCCGAATCCGATCCGTTGACAGCCCTACCTACATGGAGATCTAATCACACAGTTAATTGTAATTGAACTCGGAGAGAATTCAATTGTACTCACGGGTCAACACGTATCCCTTTAACTTTTATTAACTGTAGTTAAGATTTAATAACTCTTGGCGTTCAACAATATATCCTTGGTTTTTATGATAAAAAATATTTAAATTGGTAATTAAGAATTTTAAATCTTGGGGTTAAATTTTTTTAAAATTAAGGTTATATTGTTGAACCCTAAATGTTAGTGAATCTTAGCCACAGTTAATAGAGGTTAAAATGGACATGTGTTGACCTATAAATGCGATTGAACTCTCTCCAAGCTCAATTACAATTGAGTGATCCGATCTCACAGCATGTCCCCCATGAGATTTTTTTTAATAAGGTTATATTATTGAACCCTAAAGGTTTTTGAATCGTAACCACAATTAATAAAGGTTAAAAGCGACATGTGTTGACTTATAAGTTTGATTGAACTCTCTCCAAGCTCAATCACAATTGAGTGATCCAATCTCACGGCATGTCCCCCATTCCCATGGCTATACCTAAAACAATGGGAAAAAAAAATATTTTTTCAGAAGTTGAGTGGGGCACGTGCCCCCCACAGGCCCCCACCTAACTCCGACCCTGGGGTGAGGTTATTAATGGGCCCAGGGGTCCCACAACTATATTAACGCAACCAACGAGGACTGAAATATCGAAATTCCGAATTTTTGGATTTGTCGCGGCTTTCTTTTGTTGTGTAGAGTGAGGGGGTTTGCACAACCCGGGAGACTTGGGTGCTCTAAGAACCTTGTTTTTTTTGTTTGGTAAACTCAGTAACACCATGAGTACTGAAGGCAAAGAAGGGAAACACACACTCACACCCCACATGCAAACACACACACGACACACATACAGACTGACCACACAGGCCGCCTTATAAGCTTCACCCAAGAGCTTCCCAAAATGGGTACCAACCGTTTGGAACTCTAAGAACCTGGTTACCAAAGAAAAAAACAACTATAGCAATGCCTCTTTCAATCGGTTAGATTTCGATTGAAATTATTAAAACAATAAATCTGCATGGCTAGGGTTTTGCTAGGATTCAATTTGATTTTTAAAAAAATGACTCACTTGATTGACGGAAGGAGAGAATGTTGCAGTGACGAGTAATTCTTGGAGCTTCTTGCAAGAGAAGTTGCCGACTCCAATGGATTTTGTGAGGCCAAGTCTTTGACACTCTTCCATGGCTGTTCATACAGACTTGAAATCCATGGGGAGAAGCTCTTCAGCTATAGCTTCACCAAGAGACTGCTTGGTGTGATAGGCGGACCAAGCTCAAGTGCACGGAGTGTCGCCGACTTTATAGCTTATGATCTAGGGAATGGGTATTATAAAACAAGGAAGAGAACAAAGAATTGGGACGAATCTTCCACATGTCTGTAGAACGGTTGAATCTCAAACCTAACAATAGGTTCTCCCAGGGGTGGGGATTTTCAAGTAGTAGGGGCACTCATACTTGATTGAAAATACTAGTAATTGTTGATGAATTTTGTGAAAAAAGATTAGATAGGTACAAAATATTATGGGTCCAGGGGGTTCAGAGGCATAGCCCCCGAAATTTTTTTTGACAACTAAGTTTTGGGGTCGTTTCGTCCATACATTTTGTACATATCTTATGAGTATTGTTTCTCTTTATATACGGGACATATGTCTCCTTATCCTTGAGTTAATTAAATTAAATGATGTAAAATATATTTTTTGTTTTCAAAAGTGGAAAGACAGTTGCCCCCTTACACTATAGTTATGTTATATCAAATAATATTGTATATAGTTTTTTAGGAGACAATTGCCTCTTGTCCCATGAGTATGCCCGATTAAATTCTTAAGCAACTTAGTATAAAAAAATATGAGTTCAAATCCTATCCAATTGCGATTTAATGTGAACAGTTCAATCATACTTACATAGCCTTCCTTTAACCCTTGTTAACCCTTATGATTAATTTTTTTCTAAAAAGAAAGGTTAGATTCTTGAACTCTAACCATGGTTAATGGGGGTTAAAAGGAACACTTGTGTGAACTCAAATATGATCCTAAATCAAAAAATACATATCTCCCAAAGTTCGGTGGCACCTGCTCCCCATTCCCATGCTATACCTAAAAAAATTGGCTTTCAAAAGTTGAGTGGGGGCACATGCCCCCACAGGCTCCCACATGGGTTCTCCTAATAGGTAACTATAGGTAACTAAGGACTTTCTAATAGAGTCCATCTAACTCTCTACTAATAGAGAGTCCTCATTAATAAGAACAACATAGAGTCTTTATCCATAAAAATAGCAAAATAGATATTTAATAGGTAACAGTGGGTCCCACATAATACTATACATTATAAATAAAACTATATATTATAATTTTTTTTTATAAATGGTGAAGGATAATTACGTCCAAGTAAATTTTTGCATACTCTTTGTACTTTTATTAGTAGAATGATATATATATATTATTTATATTAACTTAAAATTACCTGTATACCCTACAAAGGTCGGTATGGTAGGCCTTTCGCTACTACCTCCTTTATGTCCTATATTCTATATATTTTTTATTTTTTAATCATAAGTTGATAATGTTGTAGGATTAATTATTTTTCGATTTACTCTAAGATTTCCTTTTATTTAAGATTAAAATAGCTTAATCCTTAGAAACCCTAATCATAGTAATCCTAAAAAACCCTAATGAATAACAAGATATTTGTTAGGATTATCTATTTTAAAATTTGTTATTTATTAGAAATTATAATTAATCAGGCCTAAGAAACTCTAAAGCAAATATAGTGTTTTTTATAAAGCCTAAAAAATCAATAAAATAATGACAAATTTTTTTATAAATACTTTTTTTCAAGACAAAGCCCGGCCCTGACCCGAAGATAGGGCTCAGGCCTATCCAATTCATGTCATGTGAGGGTTTGGGCTACACCCTTACAAGTGAGAGCTTGTTTGGGCTGGGCTGGGCTGGGCTGGACAGACCCTGACCAGGGGACCATTGAAAGCCCTACTCCCAATGTACCATTGTAATCTAGAAATAGACTCCAATCCACATATTTTTCTACTTATGATGCATTAGATTTATAATTTTTTTTTTTTGGATATCATGATGCATTAGATATATTTTTTTTTTTTGGATATCATTTACCTACGTTGTAGGGTTAATGATTAGTTTGGGGATTGGAGCTCTTGTGGACTCATCACCGGGAGGGATTGGATCCCGAGGCCCCCTCAATAGAGAGGCCACACCTTAACAGAGTTTGGGTAACAGTTTTTTTTTTTTTTTGGTGAGACACACGGTTAGGCCGCAACCCCGGTTAGCAAATCAGTATTTGTTCTAAGTTAAAGGCTAAAGGCAGGTGGAGAGTGCAAACTCTCATCCTCTCGGGAATAGAACCCGGAACCTCCTTCCCTAAGGAAGGGATACACCTACCATTGTATTCCAATTTTTGTCTTCCAATTTTTGTCTGATCCCTTTCCTTGTCGGCATGAAACCTTTTTTAGTTTTGGGGTCCATCAAACGAACACATTGTGGTCCAGAACAGTACTCAGAAGTACTAAACTCAACTATGGCTCATCATCCATAAAGGAACCTCATTTCTTGATTGTGGGGTACAGTACCAATATGTTTCTATTTACTGTGGTCCCAGTTCTCTAAATATCTGGTTTATTGCAGGACCCACCGAATTGATAGCAAAGCCACTTTTTGTTGGGCTAAAAACAAAACACTAGATAGAAGTTTAAAATGGCACGAGTCTCTCATCCCTCAATGTTTGGCCCTACCTCAGCTTCTTTTTATTTTATTGTTTATGGTAATGAGATACATCATTCATAGTAAGCTGAAGACAATACAGTAAAAAAAAAAAAGAGCAACTCACAAAGCCAACTCAACTTTATGAACTCTAGTTAATTTTTTTTAACTCATGTGATTAAAAAAAATTTATTTTATTTTTCTAAAACTAGGATGAATCCGAGGAGTTAGTGAATCTTAACCACAGTTAAATGAAGTCAAGAGAGACACATGGCATTAAATGGGGACCTGAGGCGCATCTCCTTGAGTCACCGACGGAGGAGGTGATTATTTTCCTTTAAAAAAATAGCAGTCTTGAAAGATGTGCCCCCAAGTAAATCTGACTACTGTCAAAAGCCTTGATAAAGACTATCCGTGAGAGCTGCATTGGCAAGAATGTGGGATGGTACTCCTAACTTTCCAATGCTCTTGATCCGAAATTTCGGAAAAAACATATCGATGAGCTCTTTAGAGTCGGACTCAATTAGGAACCCGTCCCAAGCACAACCATTGCTCACTGCCAAATTCATGTCAAGTCGATTAGCCTCCGCCTCGGCTATGCGGGCTGAGGAAATAGGTTTTGTTAGATGACAAATAATTGAATTGCCCCATCATGGTTTCGTGCGACGGCTCCTGTCCCAGCCGCAGGAAGCCGAGAGATTGTAGCACCGTGACACCATCCACAAGGATTTTGATCCACCCAATTTTTTGTGGGACCCACTTGGGAACCCTGAGAGGAGCTTCACTCACCTGATCCGGTCTCTGAACTTATAAGGGCTGAGATCTTCCACCCATGCGTTGCTGGATTGAATCGTGATCAAAGCTTCAGGCTTGCTACCTGAAAACCCTACTAAAAAAACCAAAAAGAATATCATAATAATTAAAGCTGCCTAACCCAGCTTTCCTCGTTCCAAAAAAAAAAAGAAAAAAAAAGATTCTTTCTTCTAGACAATCACGGGCTACTAATGTGATATGAACCTTCCTTTGTCGGGGCTTGAGATGGATATGTGTTCTATATAGAGCTTTTAGGGTTTAGTTTTTAGCTTTGAGAGGCAATAGAACAGAGGCACAGAGTTGGCTAAAAATGAAAAATTAAAGGATTAAGGGTAGGTTTGGAAATTTTATACTACCGTAGGTAATTGAAATTACAATGTAATCCAACTTACCTATCAATTATATTATGCATAGTTCGAAAATTCGGCGAGTCACCCGAGTAACTCGGCCGAGTTACTCGACTCAACTAAATTTTAAGTCGAGTCGCCTCAAAACTCGAAGGAGACACTATTTGTCGAGTTGCTCGACGATTCGATCGAGTCAAGCTGAGTTTTTTGACTCGCCAGAATAGGCCGAGTCATAGAAGAGTAATTTTATCATTATTTTAAACCTAAACTCGAACGTCACACTTTTTTTGCATCATATTTTTTTGGATCCACAAAGACAATTTACTATGAGTTTTATTAAACCAAAATTTTTGGTTTGAGACTTTAAAACCAGTGTACTTTGAGTTCTTTTAACTTAAGTTTTTTAAGTTATTACATATGTATTCCGAGTTAGACCGAGTCGAGTTTTTTTCGAGTTTTCTGAATTACTCGACTCAGCTAGCTTTCGAGTCGAGTCGAGTTTTCGGGTTTTTGAACTATGATATTATGTACTAGTTGGTGTGCACGTGCAAGTTTATTTCTTATTTTAATAGAGGTGATAAAAAGTGATTAACACGATATTTTGAGAAATAAAATATTAGAATAGTAGTGATCCTCTAAAAAATAAATTAAGAGGGCAGTTTGAAAAATGAAATTTTGAACAAACGAAATCTTGTACACTAATCAGGAAGGCAATAATGGCATCGAACTACCTAGCCATCTCTACTTTCCTTTGGTGCATATCTGCAACTGCCTTCACTTCCCCTACTGTTTCACCGGTAATCTGCAAAAGGATTTCAAGAAAAAAAATGTTAACAAAACAAATCCAGACAAGAAAGGATAAGTCTATCACTAATCAAGATATTCACGTAATTATGAGTAAAAATCGATAAAAGAAAGAAGCTAACAACATAGAAAGAAGAACATGACTCTACACTCAGTCCATAGAAAGAACTAATGAAATATCTATTTCTTTTACGAGAAAAGCCTTATGATTTTTAAGTAGGAGCAGGCATACCCCCCAAGGAACAAGGGTAATCTAATGCTTTCCTCTTTCACTTTATGTTTGCGTGCATATGGATAGGTACTTCAGGAAAGAAAATTGGTAGTCTCATCAAAATTGAATTTTTATGACACGTCACAGAGAAAGGCAGGGTTTTCACTTGTTTCCCTTTTTCAAAACCCAAACCAAAACCTTCATTTAAAGGTTGTGCACAGTGTATATAGTTGATTGAACATTATTCTATAAATTCGGCTTTCTTATTAGGGTCATCACAACCAACTACAAAAAAAGTAGTGTTGTCAGAACCGGACCGGCCAGTCGAACCTGTGGAATGAGGAACCAGTCCCCTAATCAGTTTCCAAAACCCTCAGAACAGGCCATAATTCAAAACTGGGTTATTTAGTGTGAACCGTGGGAACCAGTCAGTTGAACTGGGAACCGGTGGCTAGAACAGGTCAAGAACTGGTCAAAACCAATAATATATGGGTAAAAATGACATGATTGAACCGGACCGATCGAACCGGTGGAACCGGGAACGGGCCACTCAACCGGTTCGATGACCGGTCCTCTTATGATAACATTGCAATAAAGAGAACACCATAAAAGAAGTTAACATCACATTTAACCAAAAAAAAAAAAGTTAACATCACATGTAACATGGAAAAGAATGTGAAATTCTAAGAAAGCCTTAGGAAGGCCAAGAATGTCAGCGAGTTTTTGGGGTGCGTCTATGGTAGCGATAAACATCTAATGAATGACAGCTCATCCTAACAGAACCCCTTGTAAATCATGATTGAAACATTTAAAACATAACCAAAACCTTTAAAACACAACCAATGATCATATTGGTTTAGAAAGAAATTGAAATAGCTAATGAAAAAAAACATTACCATAAAAAATTTTAAAAAAAAAACTAATGAAGAAAAAGCCTATAAGATTGGGGTTAGGCTCTTTGTATTGAAAAATCAAAAGATTACGTACCAGAGCAAGGATTATTATAATTCATCCCCGAATCTGTCGGAATGTTTCATAAATTTGATTATGGAGGCCCTTATTTTCATATTTGTCATTCCTAACCTAAAATTTGAAACCTATTTTTGATCGTCGCCTGGTTGCATTAGCAAAACTAACAAAATCGATGAATCTGTCGGAATGTTCCATAAATTTTATTATGGAGGCCCTTATTTTCATATTTATCATTCCTAATCTAAAATTTAAACCTATTTTTGATCATCGCCAGGTTGCATTAGCAAATCTAACACAATGGATCAATCAAGGCTGTCAACAACCAAACATCAATCACTCTGACAAAAAGCACCCATTTCAGAAATTTCATATTCTAATTGTGTAAAAAAAGGGATAACATAACATAAATTAATATTCTAAAGCCTCTAACCTTATAGTTCAAGTGGTATCCAAGTATATTGAAAGAAGTTTCTCTTCCGCGGCTAGTGGATGTCACGCCTCAAAAACATACCTAGGTTAAAGTGAAACTTTGGCACGTGACTTAACCATCAAACCATCATAATATCCTGTCATAAAACATTTAAGGCAATTTAAAATATGAACCTGAAATTTTTTCTTCAATTAATCATAATCAAATCTAATATCTCAAATTAAAATTAAAAATAATAAATAATTTGAATCATCCATCATGATTCTCAACTATCAATCCAATCTAGCCATAAATCCAAAATTAAATCTATTACAATTTCTTGTACTCTAATATAATTACAGAAAATGGTCAACGATCCAGATTCTATTTACTCTCGGGATAATCATCTGCTGGATCTTCCTCTTCGTATTCTTCCTCTTCTCAAAGTCCTGGTGCACAAATATCAAATCTAGAACCTGCCGATAACAAAATTATCGGCTGAGTAACAAATTACTCTGCGTATATAAATTTCTAACTAACAATATAATGACATTAATATAAAGCGTAAATCATGATCTAACAATACATGTGAGCATAGAAACAAATCAGAGTGCGAAAGCATAATTTCTAATCAATCCTTATACGTGTTCATTTGTACTTATCTTTTTTACTTATTTTACTTGTCTATCTTGTTTGTGAGTATATTCAACAATATGCATTATGCAATAACTTAAGATAACTTTACATCATATATTGGGTAGAGACTAACATATACCTTACTTACCAATGTACCACATGGTTTACACATTATCCGGTGTATATGACTTATCTACACATTATCCGATGTATACGACTTGTCTAAACATTTTTCGGTGTATACGGCTTATCTGCACATTATCCGGTGCATATGGCTTGTTTTGCCTTGATCTTAGGCTTGTTGGTACTCGAGTAATGCAAAACTCAATCATAAAATCATATTTGTGTGCTTGTATACTTGTATAATACTTGTGATCTTGTTTTTTATCATGCTTGTATATATTTATTTTCATGAATGAGTGTAAGTGAAACAATGATAGTCATTAATTAAATCGCACCAAGAATTATTGGTCAATGCCTCTCGAAAGCTCATGATAACGACTAACGCCGCCATGATAATACCTCCAAGTCAAACAACCATAATTCATGGTTTGATTTAACCAACATCCATCTTCATGCAATTTGTCAATCATACATCAATTTAAACATATACAATTTTTCACAATTGATCATTACAAAAATGTATTTTATAAGAGTTCCAACAATAAAATAATGAAACAACTTTATTAATCATGCATCAATTTTTAGTATATAATTTCGATAAAAATCAATTTCATAAAACCCTAATCTTACAACACATGACAAATTCTAATCAAACTCATAATCATTCCATCAAATCCAACCATCATCCATTCCTCCATTTTTCATCATACATACACCACAAAACCATTTAATTTCCCCTTATTGATATACATAATAAGAATCATAAGGAAACATTTCTAAAATTCATAGTCATCTTTCATAAGGGATTTATATAATATAGCATGTTTGATCTTATTTTCTTACTTTAAATCCAACTATTTCTTATTGTTTACATTAAAAATCATCATATTGTAGGAAGAAATCTATATTTACCTCTCCCGATCGCTTTTCTACAATCAAGCACTTGCGAATGGGCTCGATCTAAGCCTCCACGCTCTTCTTCTTACAAAACCTTTGATTTTCTCTCTTAAATCTTTCAAAATAAATTTTCTTTCTCTTTTAAGTTTAAAAAGCCTTATAAACCCTCAACCCACGAAGTTTAGAATTATTTATAGTGTTGGGGGCCCCAGAGACTCAGAAAGTTGAAAAATCGTGCAACCCGAGAAAAATCACCGTCGGGCGATCAATCGGCCACTTAGTGCCGATCGATCGGAGTTGCCGGCGATCGATTGGCTGTGGTGTGCCGATCGATCAACCGTCGCTGATCACAATTTTTATTTTTTTAAGTCTTTTGCTACTTTTTGACTAGCTTTCTTTTCATGTAATTTATTCCTTGAAACAACTAAAATTAAGTGATTTGTTTGGATTTTAAAATCCATACGTTTCACATTAATTTTATAGGTTTAATCGCATTAAAATTAAACACATATTTCTATAGAATTTAATAAATAACTCGAATGACAAGAATAATAAATTCGGAGCTGTACAATGGATAAGGTGGATTTGAAGATATTAGAAACCTATGAACAAGGATTAGATCAGAAAGACAAGTCAATGAGAAAACCCATATGAGATTATAACCTCTTTGCACATGGGATAATCCTGAGATAATAAAACCCAATTAAACAATTAAAGTCGAGAAACTAGGAGATACAAGCTCCAACACAAAAAGTTTGATCTTCAACTACTATAAGCTTACTTCACCCAAACACCCTATAAGAAACACGAATACTAGCACAAAACAAACCCAAAAAAAAATATTCAGTAGATGCAAAAAACAAGGATTAGATCAAAAAGACAAGTAAATGAGAAAACCTAGATGAGATTATTACCTCTTTGCACATGGGATTATCTTGAGATAATAAAACCCAATTAAACAATCAAGGTCGAGAAATTAGGAGATACAAGCTCCTAAACACAAAAAAAATTGATCTTCAACTACTATAAGTTTACTTCACCCAAACACCCAATAAGAAACACAAATTCTAACACCAAAAAAAAAAGTAGATTAAATTATCCAGTTTTCAGGCTCTTTGGGTAGGAAAACAGCGTATTTCGGCCAAAAACTAAACAAGAGTTGTAGATGCCTTAACATGAGATAGAGAAGATGAAAATGAACTTCATCTTAAACCCTAACAAGTTCAGATCTCGAGATTCGTTAATGATAATTTGTTACTGGATTAACACTTGACGAGAAAAGTAAACCAAAGAATTATTAAGCGCTGAGAAGAAGAAATAAAAGAAGAAAAGGGTGGTGAGATTAGAGGTTGTTGTGTTGCTTATTGGCAGCAACAAGTGGGGATGAATAACACGTGAAGAAAGAAGAATTGAAGGGGCATGAGTCGAGGCATTCCAAGTGGATGCATGGTCGGACAACGGTTAGCGATGGAAGGTGATTGGTGGAAGTGTATTGGTGGACGGTTTATGAGCATTAGAGGTTGCTGATAGAAGAGAGTAGAAGAAGAAAAAAAATAGATTGTAAGGGTTTTTTGGAATATGAAATATTGGTTGACACTTGACACAGCTTCTCTCTCTTTTACAAAATCTTTTACAAAGGATAATTTAGGTATTTAGAAAGTTGGTCGACACCAACTTTTGGTGTTTTTATATTCAAGATTATAAATATATTAGGAAACACTCACTAATAAGGAAACTTACGCATAAAGTGAGTTGTTTCCTTAATTAATTATGACCCAACCTAAGTTATAGTTTTCATTGTCCAATCTAACAATCTAAAAATCTCTAATTAAGATTATTTTCACACATCTGTTTGAAATCTTGATATTATTGACCGAACCGAATCGAAATCCCAAAAATTTTGGTTATCGCAATAGGATTTTGAATTCCTTTTTTTTAATATATCTGTTAAAAAAGTAATATTTTATTAAAATTTAATATATTTATATAAATATTATCATTTTATTTTTAAAATAAATATGTAAATTTGAAATTTTCGTTAAATATATAGAAATATTTCAAAATTTTAATAATAAAATAAAAAAATAATATAAAAAACCTACTTGAAGTCAAATTTTTGAAGTCCTGTCAAATTTAAAATTTGACCCAAAATCCTAATTGAAATCGTGTTTTCTGAAATTATAGATAGTGATATTGGGAGGGGGGGCGGGGCCGGGGCGAAACCAGAATTTCACAAAATCCCAACAAAATTTTAAACCTAGCATATCACTGCATCATGAATTTTTGTGAGTCCAAAAGAATGACATATATGGGGATCGGATTTGGTCTTTTGAGACTTGCTCTAGGTTGGCTTTGAACATGTGTAGATAAAAAGGGAAGAATATATCAAATGGAGAGAAGCAAAAAAAATAAAGAAGAAAACAAAATGACTTCTCCTTTTTTTATCGCCACATGTGAGGTGTTGAACATAGGCAAGACAGGCAATTTCAGGCAATTTCATATATATAAACCAGGGACTGCCTAGACTTCTCCTTAGGCAACCAAGCCCTACTAGGTAAGGTAGTAGCCTAATTACCTAAGCGAACTACTAGGCGAGGAGGTAGCCTAAGGCCATCTAACCCAATTTTTGATCTGAAAAACTAAAACAAAAACAAAAACGATGGAAAGAAGTCTTTACTATTTGAGGCAGTGTTTTAAATCTCGAAAACTCAGACATGACCCGGATCCTTACCAAATAGAGTCTAACTAATGCGTAGGCTCAATTTTGACTTACAATGTCCCGGAACCAAATTTCTGCTGTCTCTCCTCTGGGAGCAAGGGCAGAAATTCCCTTTTCTCCGGCTTGTTTATTCCGGAATAAAACTTGGTCCGAGTCCAATGCATCATTCCGAGAGTAATCCCCAAAATATTAAAGGTGGGATTAGAAAAGTCAAATAATAGACAATATATTATATAATTCATTTCATTAACTAACGATTATGTAATAAAAACAACTATTCAGCGGAAAAAAAAAAAAGAACACGGAGATCCTTCATGTTTATCTCGTTTTTTACAATGAAATGTAACCCCGTGATCCCTACACCACAATGTCGCTAACGGTGGTCACACTCTGGAGGAGCAATAGGAAACCTCGTAGAGTCTGTACAGTACTCGTAGACCATCTGATTAGCACGGACCCACAACAACTGATGGCTCTGATGCAATCCCAGCTCCGCCATAATAGGCTCATCCCACCAGTACCTTCTCTCCCTACTACTACTACACCTGTTGACATTTTCCTCAGCCGCCGCCGTACCAGGGCACTCGCAAGCATCGATTTCGAAGCCCTTGTAGGAGGCCACAAAGGGAGCATGGCTCCAGTCCGTCTTCACACGCCCACCCTGTGTCGCCCAATCGTCGGCATTCCAAATTGAGCTGTACACACCCATGGCTTGATCCTTTGGAAACGGCAATCCTTTCTTTTCCTTGTTTGTGTATACACGTATAGGCGTCTCGTCCACCATAAATCTGTGCACAAACATACAAATTTTAGGCAAGTATCGAAATATGATATCATGCACAAACAAACGGAAGTCCACGCCTTAAGATGGAGAAGTCCTGTTCTGGGTTCGATTATCTTCCCTCCCTCAGGGATTTATACTTTTTTTTTCTTTTCTTGGTGGATGTGAATTCCGTGTCCGGCATCTTTAAATACTCGTGGCTAGTTTCAACTACAAGGAAAACCCAAAAAGATTAAACACAGACGATTTGCTTCCGGTAATCGACAGGCACGTGCAGACCCGAACAAAACGCACCAGAAAAATCGGGATAAATCTCTGAGGGTGGCGTACAACGCAAGACCTCTGCTTCGTACTCCTAAGGGTGGGTGGCCAACAGGTACTAGATATGATCTAACATACGCCAAAAGCAACCTCTGCATACAAATTAGACTGGTGATCTTCTCCAGTTGTAACCGGTTTTTGACAAAACCGGTTACTCCCTGTGGTCACCAAATGACCCTTTTGACCCTTTTTACGACTCTTAACTGTGGTTAAGATTCACCTATCCTTAGGGTTCACCCACCTCTATTTGGTTTTTAGAAAAAATATTTAAAATAAACTAACCCTAGGAGTTGGTAAATTTTAACCACGGTTAACAAATTTTTTTAATATTTTTAAAAAACCAAGGATGGTGGGTGAACCTAGGTGAGTGAATCTTAACCATAGTTAAGAGGTCTCAAAAGGGATATCTGGCCACCTCAACGGTGTAACCGGTTTTGGCAAAACCGGTTACAACTGGAGAGGAATAGGTGCCACCTACAAATTATGGAGTAGGGATAGGCACCACGATTCACGGGTCATTCATTTGAGTGTCATTTTCTGGTAATCAGAGTGCAGGACCCCCGGCGCATTTTAGCCAAAACAAAAGACGATTGGTGTAGAGTCAAAAGAACTTACACTACTTGACGCTGGTTCCAGAGGATAGAGTAGGTGTGGAAATCAGTAGTGGGGTCGAACCAGAGGTTCAAACGCTCTTCTCTATTTCCGACGCCGTTCAAGTACATGTTCGTCTGGACCAAGTAGGGTTCTCCGGTGGTGTTACCCAGGAACTCGAAGTCAAACTCGTTGTGGTTTGGACCGTCCGATGACATCTGTGTGCCACCCACAAACTAAAATTAATACCCATTCAAGTAAGTAAGAACAACTCCTGAGAAGAAGAATTAGAAGAAAATGAAATTTGTAACCACCACGACTAAGAAAATAAGTGCATGCAAATCAAATTCAAACTTTAGAAATCAAGTAGACTAACATAAAAGGCAGTAACAGTCCCAGCAGAGTCTCCCTCCACAAGCTTGATTTGAATTGCTGTTTTTCCAAACAGATATTTGCTTTTCGAAGCAAATCCGGCACCTGAAAACCCCAACTGGAGATTCATCAAAATCCCAATAGAAGAAAAACAGAGTATAATCTGAAGACAGAAATTCCATATTCAGAAACTAAATTCTAATCAAAACAGAGGAAATCAAATAAAAACAATCGAAAACAGAGAAATCGCCTATAGAAAAATGTTGAACGTATACAAAAGATCGCAAGATTAAAAGAAAAACCTCCAAGAACAAACACGAATAAGTAGAAGCGAAAAGAGGGTATCAAGATCCTGCATTTTACCAGAATAATTATCGAGCTTGAGATTAAGCTGCTCTCCTTCATAGACCACATGATCAAGAGCCCAGCTAGGCTGAAAGAGCTCATCGAACCTCGATGAGCTCACCAAGCCCACCAAGATTGCTACAGCAAAGCTGAAGAACACTAGCTTCATCGACAATGGAGCAAAAGCAGTCGCCATTACTGAGAAAGCTTCAAGCTTTTTGTCTCATGAACCAGCCTTTTATAGCCAAAATCGATTGGCTTCCATGAACAGACCCTAGAGAGAGATATCGAATCATTGCCGATCGCGATTGAATTCAAAGAGAATTCAATCGCTCTGGTCAACACGTGTCCTCTCTAACCCTATTAACCATGGTTAAAATTCACTCATCCTTAGAATTTAACCATCTAATCTTAATTTTTTTTAGGAAAAATTATTTAAAAAATATTAACCAGTAAAAACTTATTAATTAGATTTTTTTATTCTTTTAAAATAAAACAATTATTAAAATAAACTATATTTCTCTACTTTAATAGTGAACCGGAACAACCCAAGTTTTGCTTTTTTATTTTTTATCTTTTTTTTGGGAAGGTAAGTTGGGTTAAGACTGACCAGCTAAATAAAGAAACAAAGATTACATTCTTAGATATTTACACCCAACTATGTCCTGAAATAAAACTTTGATAAGGAGAGCTGGAAACTCATATGGAAATAAAAGCAATTCCTCTACCTTACTTATAAATTTTGGCTAAGGTATCTGCCACCCTATGGACCGATTGTTTGATGGGACACACCACAAGCTCGATCGTTAGTCTAATAACTTTGATTAGCTTCCTTACCATCCAGGGAGGCTCCGCACTACTTAGAATTAACGAGACAGCACTCTTTGAATCTGATTCAATAAATTTCTTTTGACAAATTAAACTCCAAAGCCAGACCCCTTTGCTTTGGGAAGAGATATTTATGGAAACAATGATCTATTTATAAATACCCTTTTTTAGTGTCTATAATCACCAAATTATCAAATTTTGGGTTTTCCGATTGATTGTTCGTAGTTATTCTTTCTCTCAATATTATTTTTCAAAAACAAAGGTTATATTAGGATACATTTGGATTTATGGAATTAGAATTGAGCCCAAGAATTGAATTCCATGAAATTAAAACTCACTGAATTAAATTTCACGAAATTCAGAATTCTATCGTTTTGATGCATTATTAAATTCCTGAATAAATGAAACCATCAAGTTTCTCTTTTATTTTTAAATTTCACAGCATCGTGGAATTGTCAAATAAGACCATTTTATTATAGAATTGAATCTCATAAATTTGCCTTTAAAATCACTGCTTGAAATCTTTATAAAATTAAAAAATTCTAATTCCACCCTATTATTAATGTTTCCTAAACAATAAAATTGGAATTGTGTGATGAAATTGATAATTCTATTCCTCAATTCCATAAATCCAAATGCACCCTTAGTGCATACAAAGGATTAGAAAATCTTAATCACGATTGATCAATAAGAGTTAAAGAGGACACATGTTGACTTGTGGGAGTGCTAAATTCAATTGCAATCAATTGTGATTCGATCTCAACGAGGGAACTTATTCACCACCTTAGCAGGCAATTTCTATCGAATGTTCCACATCATTAGCCACGTGGGATCTTATTCGCCACCTCTTGGTAAGTGGTAGGGCCTCACATTGTCTCTAGCGAAGCCAGAAAGCTCTTGTCTCGGGCAACCATAGAATAGGGGACAAGTGGTAGAAAAGTCAAAATCATAGGCCCCATGATTTTGACTTCTCCACAAACTACATGACACATGGTGGTAAGATAATGAGATAAAGGGAGAGAGATATCAAGTGGGGAGAAATCATAATCATAGGGAGAAAATGAAATAACTTTTCTCCTTTAATCGTCACATGTCCCCAATTCTATCGTTGCCTAAGAGGGCTTTCCAACTTAGCCGGAGACAATCCAAATCTAAGTGGTAGGGTTGTAGCCTTCAATAAAGGGAGGTCAGGATCCAATCGCCCAAAGTACCTTGTATTGTCTGTGGCGAAGCTAGAAAAGACTCTCGGGGTTCCTTACATTGTGCGACAGTTGGCGTCAAAATGGGAATAAATCATTTCATTGACTTCTCCCCATTTGATATCTCTCACTCTTATTCACACACTTATCGCCCATAGTCTCATGATTTTGACTTCTCCATCACTTATCACCTCTATGGAATCCCAGACAAGCCCTTCCTCCCTTCGCCGGAGACAATCCAAGGCCCGCCCAAAGGTATGAGTTGCAGGAGTTCCATTACAAAAGCTAACATAAGTCGTACCGTCCTATTAACGTAAATAAATGATAGTTACATAAAAATAAATAAATAAATATATAGGTAAATAATTTAATTAATGATCAGAAAAGATTGCCGTTGCCACGCCAGCTTAGCTGTCCAAATGCTGGCTATGTGGAGAACCTCTGTACGTCGTGTCAGCCATGAGAAAAAGACTGTACTGAGTGTCAGATGCTTTACCAATAAAAATAAAGCACGTGGAATATTACAGCTGTTTCTACAGTATGTCGAGTTGGCACTGGCTGGTAGAAGGTGAAAAGAGCCCCTTCTCTCTTATTTGCTCTTTTGCTTTACCGACGTCCGGACGCCAGTTGGACAGTGAATGCGTCTCTATTTTATCTGTGCTTTTAAAGTTTTAAATTAATTCAATTTATGCTCCTCGAAAGGTGTGCCTTTCACACATTATTCAAATTTCTTTACCTATGTAGCTGAGATCGTACAGAAGCAGTATCATCTTCTCTCCTGCAGCAATGAAGTTACCGAACTACCCATCTCTTATTCTCTTTGGGTTGTATACTTGGATGATCGTTGAGATATTTTGTGTGTAGCAATTAAAAGAATCAGGACTGTTTTGTTGGAGAATGACCCTACTCGGTTATTGAAAACAGTGCGATCCGAGCTTTGCATATGTACATATAAATGAGTGCTAGCCACACTCCATTCTCAGCCAAATAACGACATTTACCTACCCCCGAGGGGGGGCTGGCTGCCCCCGAAATATAGGCATCCGATTAAAATGACACCACGTTGATGCTGGTGAAGAGACCGCCATTACCCACTCCTAAGGGCGTTACATAAGCTTGTTCACGATATCTAAGGGTTGATTTTTACGTACATAATATAGTTGGTACCACGATGAACAGACTTTACCAGCATGCTCTCATTGCATGTACAAAATATCCCAATAATAAATATAAATACATTGATTCATATTCCCACCTCTTGTATGAGTGGTAAGGGTGTGACCTGAACGTATGGGGATAATCACCCCAAGTATGAGCTAACCTATTAAAGTAGTTAAATGCTAACCGCGGCCAAAAAGAAAGACAAAAACAAAAACCGTGGCAGATTGTTATTTCTTTGTACGGGATCATAGGCCGAGCCTGAGAGCTGCAATGGCATAGTAGCCACGCAAAGTTGACGTGGAGATGTCATATCGGAAATTGATGCGTTTTAATTATTCTCCGTTTGGTAAAAGTCTTGTAGATAAAATACGCAAAAGAAATAGACACAATGAGACAGTGTTTAGAAAGAGAGAGAGAGAGAGTCGGTGTGCACGTGAAATGTGCTTGAGATTTGGGTGCCTATTACAAGGGAGGGAAGGAGGTGGGTGGGTATGAGGTGACGGCAGCGATGGAAAATCTGAAAAAGAATCACCCCCACGTAAAGCTTTCGCATTCTCAAATATGGCCTCGGATTGTCTGGCGAAGCTAGAAACCCCTCTTGGGTTCCATACATTGTGCAATAGTTGGCGTAATAATGGGGGAGAAGTCATTTTATTTTCTCTCCATGATTTTGACTTTTTCCTATTTGATATATCTCCTCCTTATTCTCACACACTTATCGCTACATGTCTTATTATGCGTGAGGAAGTCAAAATCATTAGCCCAATGATTTTGACTTCTCCACCACTTGTCCCCTATTCAATGGAACCCCAACACAAGCTCTTTCTGGCTTCGCCAAAAACAATCCAAAGCCCTCAAATTGATGCTTCTCTCTCATCGCTCACGAGGACTTCGAATTATCTCTAGCGAAGCCAAAAAGGGCTCTCTGTCAACCATTGAATAAGGGACATATGGCGTTAAAAAATGGGAGAAGTCATTTCATTTTCTCCCCATGATTTTAACTTCTCCCCACTTGATATCTCTTCCCCTTTATCTCAACACCTTATCACCATGTGTCATATAGTGTGTGGAGAAGTCAAAATCATGGGGCCCATAATTTTGACTTCTCCATCACTTGTCCCCTATTCTATGGTTGCCCGAGACAAGCCTTGGCTTCGCTAGAGACAATCCAAGGCTGCTCACAAGACCATATCAAATAGTAACACATAAGACGATAATTATTATTATTAAAAAAAAAATTTGATAGATGAAAATCTAAGAACAATAAAACCAAAGTTAAACCAAATAAACTGACTAGAAGGAGGGGCAGGTAAAGTTGTGTCCCCCTACTACCTTCCGAATCCCAGAATTAAAATAAATACTCCAATTTCTCTCCAGGGACCAAGTTGAAACCAAAAAGTGCCCCCAATTTCTCTCCAGGGACCAAGTTGAAACCAAAAAGTGCCCCGAGGAGCGAGATCAATGCACTGCTTGTTGAGCTAGATTATGAGCTTCAATGTTCGCCTAACGGCGAATGAACACTACTCTCACTGAGGGAAGCAGGTGCAACATCAAAGAATATCCTCAAAAACTGGACGGACCTCTTGAATCAAACTAGAGGACCTATCGTTTATAGCTTTGACAAGAATTTGAGAGTCACATTCGAATGTACTATGAGTTCACCCATGACGAAGAGCCAAAACCAAACTTTCTCTAAGAACATAAGCTTCTGACATAATATGAGAGCTTTTCTGAATTATCTTTGAAACTTGAAGAACCATTTGTGCCTGATGATCACGGACCACAATGTCCACCCCTGCTGCTCCAGCCATGGTACTAAATCTCTACCATTGGAAAGAGCCATCAATCTGGGACATAAACAGTGGGATTTGCCCCCACCCTAAACCCGGGTTGTTTTTGGTAGAAAAGTTTAGTTGATAACCTCAATGCCCACTCAATAGTGCTTATTGGATCAACTGGTTGCCAATTGAAAACCACACTATTCCGGGCAAACCATATGACCAATACTGCCGAAGTAAGTCGCACACCCATATTAAAATTTTCAGAACAAAACTTTGACATCAAAGACCAGTACTCCCACCACTTAGAAAAAAACCTTTCATATACTCTACACCCTCTTGCCAGTGAAAGGATAATCCCAACCATATTGCCCGAGCAAAAGGACAAAGAAGGAATAGATGAGTGACAGATTCATCATCACCACAGCAAAGAGGGCACACAATTTTTATAGGGACACGCCGTTTAACAAGGTTTTCAGCAACTGGGAGTATATTTAAACAACTATGATCATCAACAGCCATGATCATCCTCGATCCCTTGGTCGTCTTCACCTTCGTTCCCTTTGTCTCTTCCCCTGAGACAAAGTCATGTTTAGCCTCCGTGTCTTCCCGTGCACGCAAGGCATCCTCATCAAGGCGCTCCTCTACGACCTTAAGCCCTTCACCCTCGGGCTTGAACGTATCCACCTCCCCTGTTGGGTTGAGGAGCTGCACTGACCCTGTGCTCGGCACCTCATCACCTTCATCATCCTCTTCATCCGAGTCTTCATCTAACCATTCGCCGCTCTCCAATTTTGTTAGGCGGGCCTTACGAACTTCGCAATCCCTAGCATTGTCCGTCCCATCGCAGATGAAGCACCAGGAGTTCCGTTTCTGTCTCCACCTATTTATCCACTCCTTGGTGATCTCAATGAGCAACGTATTACTAGTGTTCGGCATCTCCCCATCGGGTTGCTCGATTCCCTTCTTGTGCCCCATAGTACTCGAACCCCAGTTCCTAATACGTTCTCGTATTCTTTCCGCGACAAGCTCATTCTCGACCCGTCGTTTCTACATCCACTCCATCCACTCCTTGATGATTTCCTCCTGTTGCCGTTGAGTAACGAGCATCGCATTACTGGTGCTCAGCATATGCCCTACGGGTTGCTCGATTCCCCTCTCAAGTCTCGTCATGCTTGAACCCAGCTCTCCAATGCGATCTCCCTTGCGCGCCACAACAAGCACTCCCTCGGCAAGTCGTGTCCCCATGACACCTTGAGCATTCCTAGATTCGCTCCACCTTGGCTTGTCCGCTCCCAGGTTGATAACCATAGTGCTACATTCCATGTCCTTAAGTAGCTCTACCACAATCCCTGTATTTGTGGTCTTCTCAATCCTACACGTTACGATCCTTTCGTAATCTAGCTTTGATACCACTTGTCACGGAGCGCTTGTCAACCGAAGTGACTAGCCAATTCAGATGCTGCCTACTCCAGCACCAATGGCCCGGAACGCTCAATACACGGCCGGTGTGGGACTAAACATACTCACGTGATAGACTCTCCCGCCTAAATCCCTGACGTCCTCGTCAGGGGGATCCACCCTTGAATCTCAACGTGCTATGAATCCGTCCAACACCCCCAATGTCTCTGGGTCGGCTCTGATACCACTTGTCACGGCCTTAGTTATTTCCCCAACCTTTGACCCTGCGGCACTCGTGCTAGAGTTTGTCCTACATGAGTCAGCCTTACCCTCAAGCTAGTAGGAGAGAAGTAGGAACACTCTTTGGAAGAATTTAAGAGAATATCCACACTCTTATTACTCAAGAAGGTTTACACTTACTTGGAAGGATTGGATACCTTTGAGTGGATGCTCTACAAATGAGGGGTCATCCCCTTTATATACATCTCAAGGGAAAGTTCTAGACTCTAGAACATTCTCACATCCTTTAGAGGATTTCTCTAAAACTCTCATCACCTCCTCTCTAGGACTATTCTAAAATTATTCCCTTAGGAAGCTTCTCACCTCTTCTCTAAGAAGTTTCTGGAGAAGCTTCTACACAATTCTCCTTAGGATTATACTAAATACCATACTAGTATATATACAAAGCTCCCTACCAAAATTTGGGATGTGACACTATGCCTAGTCAATTCAAGCCCATGAAGGGGTAGGGCAGAGTTAGAGTCTAAGGACAGGGTTAGAGCTGACCTATGTTCCGATCTGACTCTGCCCTTTGACTGCCCTGCCCTAATTCCAACCCTTTAGAATTTTAATCTTAATCCCTTAATTGGCTAATTCCCTAACCCGAGCAGTGTGATTATTTATAACACTTAGATTAGAGCCTTAGTTTGTTGCCTTCTATTTTATCTAGTTTTATTATTAAACTTGTTTTACTTTATTTTTATTTTATTTAAATAGTTTCAATCAAATTATCTGATGGTTTTGACTTTTTATGTAGAAAAAAATCTTGTTATTGCCAATAAGAAATTTTTTTTTATGTTTTCTTTCCTGCCTTAGCCATTGATTAGTCTAGTTAATCCAGGCCCATAGGGCCTTAGTTAAAGAGCTAGGCCAGAGTTAGTGTCTTGCTCTTATAAGTAACTACCCGACCCTATCATTTGACAGCCCTAGCTGCCGTTTGGCTCCGTTCCTGCTGGTAGTAGAGATAACGGTAAAGATGCTCCCCCCAACCCATAGTTTCTTCCATGCACAAACATGAAAATGAAAACCAGTGTTGTCTTGTACAGAGCAGATGCTATATATTGGCTTCATCTGCAATCACTTGGGCTTCACGTCTTTAATCAGGTCCAAACACTTGGCAAATCACATAATAATTCATAAGCAAACAAAAAATGAATCGTTTTCACACCACTACATTGTGGATTGTTGGATGCAACACCACTTAATATAGTAGCCTACAAGCTGCCAAATGGGCCTCAATCCCTGTATATACTTCGCATTTCATCAAAGGCAAAAGGTTTACTCTGTTGCTCACCAGAGTATGACATGTGTTGATAAAAAAAAGAAAAAAAATTTAAATAAGAAGAAGTCAAAAAAATGGAGGAGAAAAAAAAATGACTTATGGTGAGGTGGTCTTGTTTTTGTCCACGGATTCCGTTGCTCACCAGAGGGATACTCTGGTTGCATTCATCAAATGCCTTACTTGTAAGATAATGTCACAACATACAGTTTTGATGGGGGGTGCCATTTAAAGAGCAGCGCTAGTCCTAATCTCGTGTCTTTAGCCAAACTCATGTCCATAAAGTGAAAACCAACAAGTTATATAGCACACTCGTAGGGATCGGATCTGGTCTTGCTCTCTTAAGATCAAAACAGTCTTGCTTAGGCCCCACAAAAAAATGATTTGACATTTCTTTTTAAGAAAATGATCATCTCCTAGATTGGGGATGGGAATGAGATTTCGTTCGGCCCTTGCCAAATGAATACCATGTGGTTCCAACCCTAGGAAAACATGTGTCCTTTTGTAACTATTTAAATGTGGTTAAGACTTACTAACTCTTAGGCTCAACCATGTAACTTTGATTTTTAGAAAAAAAATAATCACAAGAGTTGAAAAAATATAACTAAGGTTAAAAAGACAATTTAAGGGGCTCTGTGAGTGAGCCAGACGGTTTTGGTTTGGTGAGGGCCTGACCAAATCCGTGGCACGATGAGGGGCCGCTTAGCTCCCCTTTTCTTGGCACATGTCTTCCTTTTCATTCCTTTAACGGTCGTTAAGATACACTCAACTTACATGTGAGAGTGAGGAGGAATAGTCCCCTCCTCCGCCGACAAGGGGACTATTGCTATGGAATAACCTCTTCAACTTACATGTGTCGAGAAATGGAAGGAGATACTTTTGGTGTGAGATAAAGGTAACATCTCACAGCATTGCCCAAGTATTACACTCAGGCATAACCTCACGTAACATCTCAAATAGTTCAGAAGCAATAAAGGAAAGATTAAAGGGTGACATTAAATGCTAGCTATTACCCAGTTTTGGCCTTTTCACAAAAATCAAGTCTATAGTCTCTGTGACAGCATCTATTAATTAGAACTTAATTTGAAAGTTATATTTGAACCTAGACATTTTCGAGATGCCCCTAAACGCCAATAGATGATCATCAATAATTTGTGATGCAAGTCTAATTACACGTCACTTTAAGATTTTGTGGCTAGCATGGAAATCGATATCTAATCAATCAAGAATATTACATATCATTTTTTATTTTTTTTCTAGCCACTCTCTTTTTGGGCACGAACACAAGGTTATAGGACCTGACACAAAATCTTGTCTTACCTTCCAAAAAAGAATATTAAACCTGTTCTTTTTTATTTTTTCTTTTTTTGGTTGGAGATATACGATATAGCCTCAACGCCGGTTAATACCTATCAGTAGTGGGCGGGTGGAAAGTATATACAAACTCCCACCCTCTCGGGAATGGAACCCAATACCTCCCCCCAAAGCAAGGGTTACACTACCACTGGAACTTGGTGTAAACCTGTTCAACTACAGCTATGGATAAATCATCACCTGGCAGCAGGAGCTGTGATTCAAGGACCCGTATGTCCTCTACTAAAGTCACCTCTGTGTCCTCGCATCCCTTTTAACCTTCATTTAACCCTAGTTAAGCTTTATTAAATTAAAGTTAAAATTTTAATTTTTTTTCTAAAAACCAAATTTGAATTACTTAGGGGTTAGTGAATCTTAACCACAGTTGATAAGTGTTAAAAAATGAGATTTGGGACCAATGAAAACCGGACATTTTGCTACATAAATGCAACCATAGGTAAGCTAAGCATTTTCCTATCAAAAGGAGTCATCATCTTCCAAAATTATCCAAGTGAAACTGAGATCCATGAACATAAAAATACAAATAAAGACATTTTTATTATCTTATAGACTTCTAGTTATATAATATTTTATGAATTTCATAAATTAATATATTTATCTTTAATAAATAACAATATTTTATTTTTATAAAGATAAACCTAGTATATAGTGATTACTATATATATTAGAGATGTAACGAGAGATGATTTTATATTTCAATGATAAAATATTAACTTAATCATTAACTATCACTTTATAAGAATATGTAACTATTATTTATTTCTACTATTTTATCTAAATATAAATTTAATCTCAAATAAAAATATACTAAAATTTTATATATTTTATATAAAAAAAATGCTTTAAAATATTTGTTAATACAAATGTATTTAAATATAAATGAATTAAGAAGAAGTTAAATAAAGTATTATAGGAAAGTTATTTAATAAAAATTATTAATTTAAAACTAAATTTATTTAGAAATTTATATTTAAAATATGCTTTAAAAGTAATTTGTATAGCAAGTAATCCAAGAAAGTCAGATAAAGAAGGATAGTGAAGTTGGAGAAGATCTCATCCAATTCTCACACACTCGTCAATATGTAGGAACAGATACATTCGATTCCAACGAACCTTGGGCCAGGAATTTCTCTTGGCCCTAACTTGTGATGTGCATTGCCTGCCTTGAGAAGGGGCTTCTCAATCCTACCTCCACCAGCAACCTGGCCAATAATGGCACGACACCCACTTGGTACAATCTTCTTGGCTCCTGACGGGAGTTTGATCCTAACAATACCATAAGGATATTAAAATTGATCATGTCACAAATTACTCTCCGTTGCTTCAGGCATTTTATTGAGACCAGTGGCTATTCATACGATCAAGCAATAAAACCAAACACTACTCGTACCAAATAATGTGATTGTTTAAAGTTGCAACAAATCTATGCCACTATTTTCAAAAGGGGAGTGCTAACCACACTTTCCCATTGTGCACTTCCCTCTTTTGGGGGGCAACAAGTTGTGTCAGGTCCTATGGCCTTGTCTTCGAGCCCAAAAAAAGATTGGCTAGAAAAAAAAAATGTGGAAAGCCTTTAGTTTAAGATTACGTCAAAGAAATCCACCACTTAAACATGGGACTGAATACTTCTTAGGATTATGGCAAAGTGGGAGATGTTGGCATCGGGTGGTCAAAGTGCTCAATGGAGGAATCAGGTGGTCTGTAACCCTCCACCATGAATGTGATAAATGATGATTGGGAAAGCCTCACATTATAATACTATGGTGCACACACAAAATCATAGGGGTGTGGCCTTCTAAGGGTGGAGGTCTGGGGATCTAATCCCCCAGGGGTAAGGGTTGCAAGAGCCTCAATGTCTCAGCTAACTATTAACCGGCTGACTCTACTGACGTAGGTAAATGATATCTACCCCTGTGGGGCCCTAAAAAAAATAATAATAAGAGGTGGTTCTGTGTTTATTGCATGGGTAGCAGATTTGCAATAATCTCTTTAGATGAATGGAGAAAGTGATAAATTCTCATGTTATTAAAATGAAATACCTTTACTCATTGCAAATTCTTAGAGAGACATTGATTAAGCTGATAGTTAACCACAAGTTGCACAGTTAAGCTACAAGGTTGAGATTTCTAGCTGTACTTCACTATTCATTGTCATTGGTATCACCATGCATGACAGTGGGTTACCTGAAGTATCATATACATACCACAACTGCTTCACTGCAGTAAAGTGGAGCTCCACTTCTTTGTTTAAAGGCGATAATACTTTTATAATTATGGAGAAATATCTACAAACATTTTTCTTTATAATTACAAGATTACCACCAACATAGGTGAAAAAAGGGAGCTTGACTTTTTTTCCATGAAACACCCCCCACCTCTTGCGTGAGTGGTAGGGGTTTGGCCTTTATGGGAGGGAGGTATGGGGATCTAATCCCCTCAGGTATGAGTTGCAAGAGCTCCACTGCTCAAGCTAACTTCTGACCGTTCTAACCTACTAACGTAGTTAAATGATAACTACAAAAAAATTTTAAAAAATCCATGAAGTAGAGCCCCTCCTCGTATTTAAACTGATTTGTTTTTAAATCAATAAATTTTTAAAAAAAGGAATTGTGGGATGGCAACAGATCTCTTCAATATTTATTGAATAGACATGGACCGGCCTGAGACCGGGATGTCCGACCCTATTAATAATAAAACCTGATCTGACTTGAAAAAAAAAAAAGAGTAGTTCTTGGGCTTATATATATCGTCCATTTAAATCTGGCCCAAGCCCAATTTGACTCAGCCCATTGACATTCCTATCGATTAGGCTGTTAAGCGAGCACACTTAGGTTGTGCACCTCAACCCTTTTTTGCACCTCAACAATTTGGGTGTGACAATTTGACTTTGAAGTAGCAAGTAAGGCGCGTTAACCACACCTGATGCTAGGACTCCAAATCTAATTTGATCAATGTGGGCTATGACCTTTTTTTTTGTGAAAAACAATTTTTTTTTTCTTTTCACCATTTTAGGTCACAACCCTAAGTTAGAGCACCTCCAACGCACTCCCTAAAGTCTACAATATCGGCATTATAGTTAGCTTTTTCAAAAACGTTTACTCCAACGCACTCTCTAAACCGGAACCCCATTTTGCCGGAAGGGATTTTGCTCGGCAATGATGCTGAGCGTTTCTCTTCCGCCAAATGATATTTTAATATATATTTTTTTTACTTTTCCAAAAAGCTGTTGAAATCTGTATCTCCCAACGGCTCAAAAAAATAAAAAATTAGTATTTAATTGATATAGGAAATAAATAGGGAGTTTGGGTTGGAGTTGCAAGTACAAAAAGAGGGTTCTTAAAAAATTTAACACTCCATTTTAGAGTAAAAAAATGGAACTTTTAGAGATAGGGTTGGAGATGGTCTTAGAAGTTAGATGCCCTTTGCTTGGACAAACTGTGGGAATTGATACCAAACCACCAGGAGATACACATTGGTACCAATGCTGGAAAACAATGTGGAATCAATTCAAAGTTGGAACCATGCATTGGGTCTCGATTCCAACACAAACACACACTTTGCTTGATATAACAATTATTTTCACGTAATTTGGGGCCACCGGACCTTTTAGGAAAAACTCCTATATTATCTGACATTTATGTTCTGTTTATTTCGACGTATAGGGGAAAACAAATCAATTCTATGGAAAATGTTAATTACGTGTGTTTGTTTGCATGTAAAATCTTTGGTAAGTAAAATGTTTTACGGAAAATGATCAACTTTTCCAAAAAATGACTTATATTTCAAAAACCTGTAAGTCATTTTCCCGTAAAATACTAACCTCTTTAAAAATATTTTAAAATTTACAAAAATACCCTTATTCATAATTTTTTATATTTTATATTTTTGGGTAAAAGATTTTTCACCTTATTTTTAAGAATGCAACCAAACAACAAAAACTTACATTTTATCATAAATGTTTTTTCCATGTAAATGATTTACATCGTAAAACCATTTACGTGCAAACAAACGGAGCATTAGATGATATATCATTTTGCTTTTAAGGAAATAGGAAACCTGCCTCACATGGGAGTCGATGGCAAAGTCATGGAAGAGGAAGTTGTTATCACACCATTCTTTTGTTCCGGACACAGTTATTCGAGGCTTCCAAGCCCAATGTCATGGAAGTTCTCTATGGTGGTGGAAGGCCTTTAGTTAAAGATCACGTCAAGTAAAGAAATCCATCACTTAAACGTGTAAATCTTCCAACCCTTTTAGTTAAAAAAAAAAAAGCCCAATGTCATAGAAGTTCTCTATGAATCCATGCAAGAGTTCCTGATCCAATCCAATTGTGACCTGTGGGTGAGATTGAATTCTCCGCAGTTCAATCACAATTGACTGTGATCCCAACTCACCATGCAGATATTTTTCCGAAACCAAATCCTCGGCAAATCCGGTTATCAGGTCGCCACGTGTCCCTTTTGACACCCCTTAACTCTGTAATTAAGATTCACCACCCATCCTTGGTTTTTAGAAAAAAAAATTAATTTTTGTTCAAAATATTTTAATTAAAAAAAACCCTAATGGAAGATAGAGATTATTTTGATAAATGTAAATGTAATCCTCTATCTGCATCTTCTAGAATTAAAAGTTCAAGCCATTGAACTAGTCGATTCTCACATTTCCTACTTCTTCTATTATCGCGAACCTAGATGCCCTTATACCAGTTGTTGGGAATTGCGCAACAAACCCACAACATGATAACCGGAATAATAAGGATAGAGAAGTCACAAATACGATGCAAAGAAGAAAACACAACACTAGGTTTACGTGGTTCAACTCATTGATGCCTACGTCCACGGATCCACACCACATCACTATACTCAAAGGTAAAACCAAAAAAAAGCAATACAGAGTTCTCTCTCTCCCTCTCTCTCTCTAGGAAAACCTCTTTTGCTGGCTACAATAAATTTTTCGGATACCAAACCCTAATCCCAAAGTACTTTAAATGCTAGGGCCAAAACGGACTTTACAAACGGACTTAGGAGACCCAAAAACGGGGGGGGGGGGCGGCGCGTTAGAACGCCTATGATATTGGTTGGGCATTCGAATGCCCCAAGGGCCCATTCGAACACTTGGTCTAAGAAACCCCTCCCATCCGTTATGCACTTTTAGAATTATGTGAAAATGTTCATTCATGACCAAAATACCTTTCTTCAAAATAAATTAGACAATTCAAAATAAATTAGACAATAACTTATGTATAATCCGAACCAAGCTAGCATGCCTAATATACTAAGAAGATGAGTGCTAGCCCTACTATCGGTCAGCCTCTACTCTTAAAACCACCTGTCCATTCTGCAGTGGTTAAAAGCTTTTTTTTTTTTTTTTTAAAAGGGTGAGAGTATGGATTGACCGAGAGTAGGGCTAGCATTCCTCATACTTACTAAGAAACAGAGCTAGTTTTCACCATCCTACATAAGAGTATGCAAAGTAGCACAAACAAAGGAATAGCTTTGTCTCATACAAAGAATAATACGTACATCTGTCTTCCATTTGAACATAGCTAAACCTCGACTACATATTAGGCATGAACTCATACTCAAAATCCTCCATTTTTCCTTCGTGTTTTGTACCCATCTGCAGTCTTCTGACAAAGAGAAAAGCTACATGTATTGTCACTGCTCTTCCACAGGACCACTGAGAAACAGCATCTGATAATAAGCCTTACAAGGCCACTTCATGTACCCTTAATCCAATGGAGTCCAAACCCTTTTAATCCTCAATTCCACTTGGGACCCAAGCTGTAGCAAATACTGAGTTGTGGCCCTTCCATGTGAGGACCAACATATCATCTTCCCTCTTCATCCCCCAACCACTAGCATGTTCATCCAGTAAAAACTTAACTTCATTAATAGTCTCTTCACTAAACGGTACACTGAGAAAATGGGTGTTCTTCATCCTTTGTGCCAACCTAACACCAGACTCTAGCCTCTCTATCCTCTGAAACCCTTCGAAACCGATGATATTCTCAATCTTGTGACCAATATCAGCTTCATATTCCGTTCTTTGGCAACTATCTTTGGGCAAGAAAGTCTCCAATGCATCAAATGGTATCCATAGATAATTGAAGCATGTGATGATCCTTGATGTGAGACTCGAAACGTCCAAATCTGAATCCTCGTCGACCATAATTACAATACGAGGGTTCAGACCCTTAATCATCCCTAAAAATTCATCTCGGAGGGATCGGCCTTGAGAATTCCCCCATTGTTCATCAGGCAAATACCTTAGCCAATTTTGGCAGTTGATGACCAAGGCCTCATCTTCCCTAAGGTCTAGCATGGAAGGACTCAACTGACCCAAGAACAATTCAAATTGAAAGCTAAATTCCCATGATAGAACATCGCTAGATGTAGAGGAAGAAGAGCCATCTATCACATGGAACTCAAAAGGGACATCCCTAGACTTGGCAAAATTCGCTAAACGGAAACCAACTTCTTCACTAGATACATTAAGCAAGGGCGGGACAGGTGGCCTACAAGAGGG
Source organism: Tetracentron sinense (assembly GCA_015143295.1). Classification (NCBI taxonomy): domain Eukaryota; kingdom Viridiplantae; phylum Streptophyta; class Magnoliopsida; order Trochodendrales; family Trochodendraceae; genus Tetracentron; species Tetracentron sinense. The sequence continues at coordinate 40,233 of JABCRI010001287.1, forward strand.
CACGGTGATTCGAAGTGAAGGAGGACCTTCAGGCCTCTTAGCCAACGCCTCAATGAGCGTAGGCCACTGCACGCAGTGTGTGATGCTAAAATCTAAGATGTGCACACTTGGGTACCCTTGAATTGCCTTGAGAATGGCACTATTTGATGCACAAAAACCAAATCTATGCCAAGGGATTAAGTCGACATACCCAGCTAACTCCGTCCCGGTCATCGACCTAGTCCATGTCCTCTGAAGGGTAGGAGCGACATGAAGATTCATCGCTGTAGGGCAAAGTTTAGAAACCCTGGAGATGAGTGCCCTTAAGAACCATGAGGTGAGCCTTTGGTTAGGGTCACCTACTGAAGAAGCCACGTTGTTGAGTACCCACATCACTTGTTGAGCCAAGGTCACATCCTTGCTTTCTAGGGCACTTGCACAGTGAAGGAGAAGCTTCTCTATACATGCTCCGTCTAGGCTGCCTAGACATCCTTTTAGTGCATCTGATAGACAATCCTGAGTAGTATTGAACAGACTAGGGTTTGGTAGAGAAGTGTGTTTGGAGTTTCCTCTTAGCTCGGTTTTCATGGCTGTAAGCGTAGGAGGGAAATTACAATTGTTTTGCTTCTACGTGCATGGAGGGTTTGATTTGTTTGGAGGAGAGGTATAAATGATGGTATGTGTTTGACACGTGTCTGAGTGAGATTGGTGAGTAGAATTGAAGATCTAGGAGTTTTATCTTGTTGAAGATGTGGGTTTGCAGGAAAGCAGAAGCATATGAGGTGTTGGGTCTTGGAAATTTCTGAATGTGTGTTTGTGTGTGTGTGAGAGAGAGAGAGAGAGAGAGAGATAACATTGTTTTCTGCTAGAAACCATATATATACAGAGCCAAAAATATTGTTGATCAAATGAACCTTGAGGTTATATGGAGATGACAAAGGGTGCCTAAGGGTATCTCTGGATTCTGATATCCTTTCTATTCCATGGTGTTTTCCTATTAATCCCTTAATCATCCCAGATTAATGATATAGCTGGGTATGCGTATGGGGATTCGGTATGGTCATTTAGATGATGAACATCAGGGGACTCCATACATATTGCCTATTGTTACCATCAAGAATCCATCTAAGAGCTTTTCTAGGCTATCTTTTGAAACTCTCCTTTTCTTCTCAATTATTATTATTATTATTATTATTATTTTTTTTTTTTTTTTGGTAGAGAAGTGATATGTTTTTCCTCTGTTGATTAGAAGCTAGAGAGTAGGTTAAGGATGCTGTCATAGCCGGCCACTCTTTTCTCAAATATGTGCTCAAGAAATGGCATTGGAGACAGACCCAATATTATTATTTTAATTAATAAGGTTTCTATTTGAGTTTATGGGATTGATGGGTTATGGGTACCCCTCATCATCCCATCCTCCCACATACATGATTAATCCACGACATACGACAATTAGACCCCTTTCCATAAAGTGGCATTAGATATTTTTTGGAGACTACAAAATCTATACAATCTTGTATTTTATTTTTTTAAGATACAAATTATCCCTTCAACCATTGGTTGGAAAATGGGAAGAATTCTATTATTTGTCACTTGAAATCCGTGAGGGTGAATCTACATGAGACCCGTCTCTTTCATCTTACCAAGATCAATCCCAACAAGATCTTGCAGCATTGGCTATATATTCCATTACAAGTAAAGGAAGTATTTCATATGTTTACACTAGATTCTAGTCTCTATGATTCAGATTATTTGAATTTCTATGCAAGATATTCAACCTTAACATCTTCACTTGACTCTTATTAATGTTCAAGAGTAATAATAATAATTAGAAAATCAAAATAGGAACAGAGAATAGAACGAACTCGCGACGATTATGAGTTTTGATATTACAGGAAGTTGAGTCATTTGAAGCTCTAAGTAGTTCAACTAATTTTCCATATGGCTTTAAGTGTTTAAATTTTAACCATAACTAACAGTTATTGGGTTGTTAATTCTTCTATAACTACTAGATCTAATGATCTATTTTACTCAGGAAAATCACCGCATGATCGAAAAGGAACAAAGAAATATCATGCATAGTCATGAAGCTAGATTGTATTTTTTCAAGAAACTTAACCAAAGGGATGCACATGTCCCCATCCATGCTCCATTCGATATAGATGGAAAGCACAAGAAAACAACACCCAAACCCTTAAGCCCTCTTTTGTTTTGTTTTTATGGGGACATTAGGGCATATGATTGTGAAAATGACAGCATCCATGTCACATGAAACAATGAGAGGTCCAAATTTCATCATATAAGCTGAGCATAGTAATATTCGCCCAAACATCGATTTGAATTTATATGTCATTAATTAGACACTAATTGAGAAGAAAACAGATGTTGCTCGTTCCGCTCGCATCATAAATACACTTATTACATTAGATTAAATGGCTTCTTAAGACATGGTGCAAACCAAAGTCCCCATGTAGTGGCTTTAGATGGTATCAGATATCATAGTAAGCTGTACAAAGCTACTAGTTTGTGCATATATAACGATCTTCTTCAAATAATTTTATGAGTACCACAAGATTTGCATGTCTGATGGAATAATTGGCATGCAGCTGAAAAAGTTTTACAAGCTTCCATGGAACATTATATTTTATAAGGAGCCAAATCATCTACGGTGATAACCGAATTTGGCAAATCCGGTTATCACCCCTACAGGTCACCACGTGTCTCTTTTGACACCCCTTAACCATGGGTAAGGTTCCCCACCCCTAGGGTTCACCCACCTATTTTTGGTTTTTTTTTTAATATTAATTATTTTTTTAAAATTAAAAATTGTTTTTAATGTTAAAAAAAACTTTAAAAACAGTTTTTTAATTTTAAAAATAGAATTAATATTTTAAAAAAAAAAACCAAAAATAGGTGGGTGAACCCTAGGGGTGGGTGAACATTACCCACGGTTAAGGGGTGTCAAAGGAGACACGTGGCAACCTCTAGGGGTGATAACCGGATTTGCCAAATCCGGTTATCACCGTAGAGGATTTGACTCCATTTTATAAACTGACTACGTACTTTGAGAAGGTCAATCTGTTAATCTCAAGTTTACCAATTGTTACTTGTTATACAAACAAAAGCCAAAGTCCAGGACATCTATGAATCAAATATCGTATGTGGCGATGATCTTCTACCATGGAATCTTCACATCGGCTAAGTCATATGGAGAGTCATTTAACTATGAAAATTTATGCTAATTATTGTAAGAGAATTAATCACACATCGACTAAATAGAGAAATAGTTGTGACCTTATATACATGTAAGGCCTCTCCACTCATAGCCAATTGGTTTTGAGTTGGACGGTTTCACATGGTTGACCCACAAACTGCAAAGATATAAAACCCAGGGCTCGGATAACATTAGATACCAAACCAAAATCACGAATATCCCAAATATCTATATGGATGAAATTCTAGTGACATGATATATATGGATCACTAGAACAATTCCCTTCTCAGTTCAATTGACCAGGGCAAATTTTTCATCAATTGCATTAGTTCTAAAGGATAAACCTCCCTATTTAAATTCAAATATGGAATTCTTGAGAATGATACCCTGACCTAAACTCTTACAATGACGTTAGAATTACGTGATTGCACTTTAGTATTGGTTGTGAGGAAGATGAACCTGAATGGCTGCCATACCAAAATGGGAAAGCAACCGCAAGTTGCACACTACAAGAAAAATCATTTTTAGCGTCCAACCTTTTTTTTTTTTGGAAATGGAAAGCTGGGGTTAGGCAGTCCCCCATCAAATAAAATTAAACAACAAGCAATTTACATCCGAATGAATCTACAACCCCTCACATCAGCTGACACAATCCGAGCTAACGAGAGAGGAAACTCGGAAGGACAAAAAACAGACTCCACAGGAGCAGTGCATAGTTTAGAAAGGAAATCTGCAGCCCGATTTGCTTCACGGGGGGCATAACAAATTTCAAAGCTAACGAAAGAAGCACTCAAATCAACAATATGAGACAGGAGAAAATAACAATCCCAAGGCCAAACACATTTCATCGAGACACATTGAACCACCCAACGCGAGTCAGAAGCAACCTGAACACGATCGTATCTCCTGTTTAAGGCCATTTCAAGACCACGAAGAATTGCCAAAAGCTCAAAATGAATTAGCGTCCAACTTGTAGCGACAGTCACCCAAAGTTGATGTCAAAAGTATCTTTTAGCGACTGCCACCCCTGAGCGCTGCTAAAAAAGGTGTCAATCCATTCTTACATTGAACTTTTAGCATCGGCCACCTAAACTTGATGTTAAAATATACCTTTAGCAGCTGCCAAAGCTGACCGCCACTAAAAAAGTTGTCAATCCATTTTACGAACTTGTAGCGGCTACCACCGGAAGTTTGACGCTAAAAAAATTTAGCGGCGGCCAGAAATAGTTGACCCTAAAAGATGTAGTGCAAGTCCGAATTCGAGTAACATCCATCCTTAAGAAGATAGTTGCGATCTAACGAAGTGCCTTCTTGGAGAAAAAGATGGAGTAGATCATCTATGGTTCGAGGGGAGCTCGAAAGGTAATTGAGTGTATTAAGGGGAAGAACCAAATGACTAAAATTTAGCCGCTCCTCTATAATGTAACAAGAAAGGATTTTCGAGACAAATTGGCTGATAATCGATTATCAAATTTGAGGCTGAGAAACAAGTTTTATTGGGTACAAGTTAATGTTGGTTTTTCTTAATATAGTTCACCTTTTGATAACAAACTGATTTATTGAATAACTTGGATGATTTAGAATGACCTCGTAGAGGGTATATATAGATTTTACATCATCTTAAGATAGAAAATCTATCAAATCTAATCATAATCAAATCAAATTAATTCTTTCTAACCTATTTTAAATTTCAAATTCAAATTTACCTAGAGATAAGATACGTCACTTTACTACACCACTATCTTGTATTCTCAAAATATCTCTAATATCCTCCCGCAATTACGTGATCTTTGAAGAAGGATTGTACAATTGGTTACAAAAAAGTAGCCAATGAATAATGGTGTCAATGGGTTGGGCTGGCCCACAAGCTTGGCCCGCTCTAGGCCCGCCCAACCTGGCCCGATTATTAATTGGGTTGGGGTTGAAGTCTAAAGCTCGTGGCCCGTTTTGATAGGCTGCTAATCGAGCTTAGCTCGAGTATGCCCATTGACAAAAAATTGCACATGATTTTTTATGGGCTGGCCCGTTGACATCCCTACCTATGAAACCTTGTTGATAAGTCTCTAGAACATCTAACTGTGCATGTTGGTGGTCACCGTCTATCTGTGAAGTCCACCACTATCGCATCTCACTCATCTTAGAGTCAGTTGGAGCCGGTGGTCCACTAAATTAGACCGTCATGATCTCTCCCAATAGCAAATAAATGAAAGCCGATTTTTTGAGAAAAAAGAACTCTGAGACGTTAATGATTGAGATATTTCAACTAGAGTTTGGTGATTATTGTAGCTTTGGAACTACAAAGAAGTGGATTAGGCCAGACGGGCGGCACTATCGCTCGCCAAAAAATAAGATTAAAAAAAATCAAACTAAGGTTTGATTTACAAAATGAGAATTTTGATTGCACATGCCTGCTGATAAGTGCTTAATTTTGCTTAATTATCCTCATTTAAATAAGCATTATCATACTTCTTTGGTTTATATCTTCATTTTTACACGTAAAGTGGTGTATTCTCTTCTCACCATTGCGTTGTCCTCTTTCTCTTAATTTTCATGATACATTTGCATGTATTCATACATGTCTTGGAAGGCCGCATGCAAAATATTTTTAAGAGAGACTTATTACGTGTATTTATTTTTTGTAGGAATCCTAACCCCAAACTACTCTCGGGATTCAAGAAGTCCAAAGTTTTAAATAACCCATGTTCAACTCAAAGATCTAAAGGAGCTAGAGCCCAAAGAGCAAAGCCCAAGCCAAAAGTCCAAGAAGCCAAGTCTCAAGTCAAATAGTCAAAGCCCAAGAGCAAAGCTCAAGACCAAGTATAGAAAGATTCTACAACACGGCTGGAGAATCTTAGGAAGATATGGATTAATATGATTTTAGCATAAAAATGGTGAAACTCTCTTGAATTAGAAAGAAGAAGTGTGCTATATTGATGTTTCTATTTCAGAAAAAAGGAGAAAGCCTATTTTGGTCACAAGAACTCTTTATTTTAGGTGGATTTTGGAATTCAAGCAAGGAGCTTAATGGATGTCAACTAAATCTACAAGAAAAGCAAGAAATTTCGTGGATGGTTAGAGGAGTGCTATTATTTAGCAACCAATCCCAAACAACGAATGAGGATTTCCCGGATTCCCACCTAATCTGGACAGTACTTACTAATTTGGACATAACTTTTGACTCAAAATTCGGATTAAGGCAAGGTTTGATGTTTTGGAAAGAAGACTTAAAGGAGAACAAAATTGTATTTCATGAAGATCTCCTAATTCGGACGTTTAAGGGGTCAAAATATATCATCAAGAGGAGGGAAGTGCAATTTTGGTTGGAATTTTGGAATTAGAAGTTTCTCTTTTGTTTTTCTTTCCCTTCTCTTCTTCCCTTTAGTCTATATAAACCTAAAGTGGGAGACTTTTGGGGCTCTCTGATCTTTTCTCATTCTCTTCTCTCTCTTCTTCTTTTAGCTTTTTTTGTGTTATTTTATTGTAGTGTTTGGAACACCATTAAGGAGGATGACAACTCCAATCATGGTGGGCTAAACACCTTTCTAAGGTTAGGGATTTGAAACCTTTTTCCGATTTATGTGGATGATGTGGATGGTTTGATCATTAATTTTAATTGAATAGTTCTTATTTTGGTTAATTGTTCTTCTTTATATGCTCTTTGATTTCATATGATCTACTGATATATGGAATGCTTGGATCCCCTGTGAGTTAGATACAAAGTACTCTTCAAATTTCTCTAATTATTCAATTGAATTTAATGGTCAGTGGTTTTATCGTATAATTTTCCATCTAGATTAAATCCTTATTTAATTCTAGATGTGTTTTCATCCAAATCTAAGCATAAGGAGGGATAGGTGGATTTTCCTGAAGCCTTAGACCTCTTTTTCATTGCTTTACAGTTATCAGTAACTTCTGCTCCATTCTCATTGAGTGGAAAACCGATTTTAAATCTCTCTTCTCTTTAGATTTCGTTTCCTTAATTCTTGTTGCACAATAGTCAATCCCTGTAGATTCGACCCTGTGCTCACCAGATACATCAACTGTGTCACTTGTGCACTTGCAAGTATATTATTTTTACTCTTGATTTTATGTCCATTAATTTGGATTAAATTAAGTTGTAACACCTGCTCATCTCGAAGAAGAAGTGGAAGAGAGGTTACAGAATGAGAATTTTGATTGCACACCATATGCTCGTGGACTTGGTAACCAAGAGGAAGTTTGTGACGATATTATTATTAAGAATTTGAAAAAAAAGACGGTTTTAATCCTATGACTTCAAGGAGAAATAAGAAAAAGAATAAAGCTTCAATAATTTCTTATTCTCAAGGAAGACCCCAGAGGGAGGTTAGGAAACCTACTCGATTTAAGGAGTAGATTCATATATTATTGATTTAGGACAGTTGAGGTGACTAGTTTTTTGGTTAAAGTCGGTTTGGGTAGTAAGTGCATTAATGTTTAGGTTTTTCTTTTGGGAGTGTTGTAGGAGTTAATTTTGTCCCCCAAATATTTTTTATTAATAAACAGGTAGGGGTCCGCCAAACCCTCCACTTTTCTCGAGTGGCTTAAAACAAAAAAAAACTAAGGTTTGATTGACCTGCTCTTATACCATGTTAACAAAACTGATTCTATTGAATAACTTGGATGATTTGCAATGTCCTCATAACATGTTAATAAAACTGATTCTATTAAATAACTTGGATGATTTACAATGACCTCACAAAGAGGTATATATGGATTTTACATCATCTAAAGATAGAAAACCTAATCTAATCAAATCCTAGTAAAATATATTACATTTTTTTATATTACATCATTGATTGGTATTATTCTAATATTGTGATAAGATACACTTGAATGCTATAGGGTATTTCATTTACCTTATTGCAATAATTAATCCTAACATATTCCCTAATACCTTTTCCTACCAAAAGAGAAAGTGGACAATGGTTTGCATAATTTGCTCAGGGCACCAACAGTATTTTGCTATATGAACTACATATATTGAGTGTTTGGATGCAGATGCGACTCTATATAACTCTATCTTAATAGTTATCGTTGGAACCAAACGTTTGTTCATAAAGTGGACTAGCATTCTACTCTTGGGATGTGTTTGGTGACAAAGTATTTTACCCTTCAAGTTTATAACCCTGCACCATTGAAAACCTGTAAGCACCCAATTTTTACACCATGCTCACCTAAACCCTAGACCTAAATCTAGGTCTAACCCTAGCCTAGCCCTAGTCTAAACCCCTAGGGAAATCCCCATGGGCTCAAGGCCCGCTTCAAAGTTCATAATATCAAAAAAAAATTTTCCCAAGAGGTCAAGGCCCATGGCCTTTTAGGATTTTTTATTTTATTTTATTATTATTTTTTATTTTTAGTTTTTATTTTTTTATTTATTATTTCTATTTTTTTATATTTTGTTTCATTATTAAAAAAAAAAAAAAAAAGGTTTGAGTTTGGGGCCCATGGCCTTTTAGGATTTTTTATTTTATTTTTTTAATTTAATTTTTATTTTTAGTTTTTATTTTTTATTTCTACTTTTTATATAATAAAAAAAAAAAAAGGGGCTTGAGTTTGGGCGCCAACATGGGTTGGCCCATACCCATTTAGAACCGTATACAAACAAACAAACAAAAAAAAAAAAAAAAAAGAGACTAAATGGGGAAGACACTATTCATCGTCTTCCCCATTGGTCCATGAGTATACAGCTGTCACCACCGCTTCCCTGACTCCCCTACTACCCTACGCCCTCCTATCTTCCCTCCAAAATTCCCAAACCAAGTCCTTTGGGGTTGAGAACCAGCAAACCAGAGGGGGGCAGTCCCATTTTCATATAAAACCACCTCCTACCCCCTGCGCGCACCAGCTACACATTGACCACCCAATCACAGTCGTCCATCCTCATCCTTATCCCTCCCCCAACCCCTCTATTTAACTCGACTTGCACCCACGGTTGAGGGGGGACCCGATTGAGAGGGATTTTGAAAAAAAAAAAAACCAGTAGAGAGGATTTCAGCCGTCTTCTACCTCTGTTCCAGCCCACATCCCCCATCCATTTAGACCCTTAGTCTCTCCAAATACCTTACTAATACTCAAACCAACTCACCTCTACCTCCACCCATAGACACTGTGTCAAGGGGTTTTTCTCAAAAAAAAGAACAAAACTACAGTAGCTTTGGCCAGCCACCCCTCCCTCCTATTCCTATCCATTTAAACCTCCAAAGTCATTAATTTTCATCCATCAAACACCCTCATACCTCACCCACAGCCACGGTTTTGAAACAAACCAAGTTCGACCCTTTTTACAGTAGACTCCAAGCTCCAAGCTCCATGCTCCTGTCCATCTTCACATCCCATCCTTAGACCCCCACCACAGTCTCGCAACCCCCATCACGACCTCTTACCGCCACCACTACAAACAGCCACTACCGAAGCATTCCGCCGACGAGCTCACCACCTTGCGTAGCTGCTGCCATCGAACTATCAGAAGGTATACGGCCATCCCCTTGACTCCTTAGCCTGATATTCTCATTGTAAGGGACCCCTGGTCCCATTCCAGGGGTCCCCATTTTCTTTTTTCTTTTTTCTTTTTTCTTTCTAGTAGCTAAAAAAAAAAAAATGGGCGGTGGGTTTCCCTTTGATGCGTGGCCACAAGCACCACCACCCCCACCCATGTCGAGGCTCTCTCCCAGATCTGGGGGGGTCCTCAATCAATGAGGAAGCCCCCTGGACCTCACTGGTTCAAGCACAACAGCCCCAAACCAAGGTTTTTCAAAGCAAAATTTCAGAAAAACCCAGTTCAGCTAGCCGCCTGTACCCCCGGTTTAACCATGGTTAGACCCGGCCTTGGTGAAAACTGAGGCCATGGGTAGATTCACCATACTCCAGGCTATCCCCTTGCACAATTTCAGCCCCTAACTCGCACTCTAATCATAGTTAAATCGACCCCAAAGTGGGGTCGACAGTGTAAAAATCTGTGCAAGGAGGCAACTTTGGGCCTTTGTGGGGCCCACATCCGACCTCCCCTTGGGCCCCACAAGGGCCCAAATTTTTGTCCTCATAGTAGGCTTCGCTATCATGGTCTCAGATCCCCTAGGGGTTGAACCAATCAACGGAAAAATTACCGCAACGTTTGGGAAAAAATCTGTTTTGGTGGAAATCGTCATTTTATGTGGTGTTTATCGGGGCAACTTTGGGCCACTGTGGGGCCCACATACGGCATCCCCTTGGATCCCACAAGGGCCCAAATTGTTTCCCACATATCAGGCTACCCACTGGTGGTCTCGGATTCCCGCGATTCCCCTGTTAACCATAGTTAAATTCATGTTAACTATGGTTAAAAATTTGACGGAAATTTGGAGTTTTTTGCAATTTCGGATATTTGTGGGGGCCCAGGCCGGGTAGGAGGCCAGTCTAGGCCCTGCCACGGACCTTGGGCCCATTTTTGCTTCAGTCGGCCCCTTAACCATGGTTAAACTCACCCGTGGTTAACATTTAACCATGGTTAAGCGGCCCATGACCTAGCAAAAATTCTGAAAAAAACATCAAAAAATCATAAATATTACATGGAATCCAGAAATGTCTTCAATTGCATTTTTTACTGTGGTTAAGACACTTAATCAGAGTCGACCCCATTTTTGACCCTTAACCACGGGTAAAAAAATCCTGACCCGGAAAAAATCTGGAAAAATGCTCAAAAAATCCAAACTATTATGAGAAACCCAAAGATGGTCTCTTTTGACCATTTAACCATGGTTAAGACCCTTAACCACGGTGACCTTACCTCCTTAACCGCGGTTAAGCACCTTTGATCGTTGGGAAAAATCTGAGAAAATCCCAAAAAAATCAGAAAAATTCAAAAAGATAAAAAAAATCTGACATTGGACTTTTTTTAACCATGGTTAGCACCCTTGACCAGGGTTAATCACTTTTCTTAACCCCGGTTAGCAACCCTAACCCTTGGTTAAGACACACTGGGCCTACTGGGCCTCACCCCTTGGCCTACCGGGCCAAACCCTAGCCTACCGGGCTCACCCTTGGCCTACCGGGCCCAATCTCGGCCTACCGGGCCCAAACTAGCCTACCGGGCTTCATCCTCGGCCTACCGGGCCCAACCCTAGTCTATCGGACTTACCTTAGGCCTACCGGGCCCAATACCAAACACTTGACCAACCCGGTCAACCACCCCTAGCCTCCCGACTAGACCCTAAGCTACCCTTGGTGCACACACACACACACCCCTAGCCTTGGCACGGGCTCATGTGCCAGAACTACGCTCGGTCTGATCTCACCCTTATGTGAGTACGTAAGCAGCCCAACCCGGGTTCGACCCTAGTCTAGGATTTTCTCCTTCTTAGATTAGCATTATCTTAAATACTTAAGGCATTTGATTAAATCTGAGATTAATTTGGCTTAACCCTAGTAAGTAGGGAACCACTGAAAGTGGAAGTGCCGGGGTGCCTAACCCCTTCCCCGGACTTAACCGAACCTCTTACCCTGATCTCTGATCACAGACCAAGACCTAATCCAAATCCCGGGGACTTATCCCTTCCGAATGAATAGGTGGCGACTCTTAACTCACCCCGTGAGATGCAAACCAGGGTTTCCCGAAACCCGCGCTCACAGCTCTGGCGACTCTGCTGGGGATTTTAAGGTTTAACCCGGAACCTAGGTTTAAGCCAAACCAAATCTCAAATTAATCAAATGCTTAAGTATTTAACCTAATTCTAATCATTTTACATCTCTTTGATGGTTTGTGTACTGTGCATCTCATTCATACCATTGTAGTGTAATCAACCCAATACCTATTAGACAGGCTTATTACGCTCACGGCTGCTAGATGACTATCCTCAGTGACAGGGGCTTAACAGTCTTGGAGGTCCGCGGAACTTGGCCTGTTGGGTGACTATCCTCAGGAAACGGTTCTGAACGCTCCCGCTTACACCAATCGTCCCTTTCAGGGAGTCGCATATACGGTGTTAAGTGATCCCCCCATCCTTAGGAACACACTCTTGCATACCCCAGCATGCATACATATAGTCTAGGCTAGGGTATAGTTTACAAGCAGCCCACCTGGAGGGATACTCTAAACCCTAACTTGCTTGCACCCTATACCTGTCCCCAGTCATGGTTGACTACCCGGGCACACTCTACCCGGATAACCACCCATCAGGGGCATGTAATGAGCCAAACTTGTGCTTGTAATAAAACACATTTTAGCCTACTTCCTGACATAACATATGGGGTTCAAATCCCAGTCGATTAGGTCTTCACCAGACCTATCCTCGACCTTGACCTGATAGGCCCCCGGTTCCCGACAACCCGGGTAAAGCATGCCGGAACTCTGTCCGTCTGCCCTATCGGATCACATGTGCCTTGTCACACCCAGAAAATATTGCATCATTTTTGCATATTGCATCTGCATACACAGTGCACTCACATCGAGTCTAGATGGCAGGTCCTTCAGGGATAACCCAGTCAATTGGTCAGCCGGCCCGGCCTGTGCATATGACTTCTCAGGGGGCATGTGATCACAACCTCCCAAAAGCAATTGAGGTCTTCACCCGAGTCAGGGTATCGCTTGGGCTCAGTACTACAAAGCCGGGACTATCCTAAACCTATCCATGGTTAAACCAGATCCGCGCCTCATGAACGCAGATTTCCAGTGTTGGAACCCATCTTACATGGTGTTCCATTTTGGTAAGAACAAACTGTGTCCAACACTGGAAGAGATTCAGCGCATCTTAGGGTTAAACATGGACGGCGTAGCCATAGTACTGCGCTACAAGACAACATACTAGGCAAACCTGTCTAGGTTTATGCATATCAAGCCTGCCTGCTTGTAGCCCGGTCCTAACAGCTCTTTTTGGTCGGATACCAGTAGAGTATCTTGAAAGCAGTACAAGTGCAAGGGAAACCCAGACTCTAGTATAGCGGAACTTCCCGGCCTCAATGCCCTTGCACTGATAACCATACCTCAGTTGGTATTCCCGAGATGCCGTACCCTTGTTGAACCAGTTAAGGTAGGGATCCTCAAGGACATGCACAACTCCTGCACAGTACCAATCATCTTTGCAGAGCTTCTTAGGGTTCTCAATCAGGCAGCAAACCACAGAAGGGGCATCTTCCATGCCAGTGCATATCTCCTACACCTGTGGCTAGCAGGACACCTGTCTACGATCATAGCTGCACCAATCAACCTCCGTGAAGTCTACAGTCTACATCGAGAGATTTCTCAGAATCAGGGCTCGATAGCAACTACAGACATCAAAAAGCTCTACCAGCTTCACCAAACCCTGTCAGAGGAGATCATACGGCAGTGAGTTGTCATCACTGGAAGGCGATGCATGATCCTTGCCAGACTTACAGGCTCCGCAGCCTACATTCCACTCCTAGTCCTTCGACAGTTCGGATTCCCTCAGCGTATCCCAGTTATAGACCGGCAGAGAAATGATTGGATCACTTTCACTGTACGTTCCGACAGCCTCACAGGTTGATTCCAGCCAGATTGGCAAAAACTTCAGACGAGATCAGTGGACAGACTTTGTGGTTACATCAGGACCACCTACAGATGCAGCATACCGACTTTGAATGGAAAATCCTGACATTCCATCTCCCATGCCTGTACACAGGGAACTGCCCACACCCATCTCGGCTCCATCACACGGGACTATACCCTTGGCTGAAAAGGTAGTCCACTGGAGAAACATCTTCCTGAAGAGACAGCTTCAAATTCAGTTGAAAGAGAAGCAGCTACGGAAGGCTCAACAAACATTCAGGATGTAGAGCGGGACAGCAAAACTTCAGGCCATAGATCGAGCATCTCGAGCAGACAGTCCGGTCTTGTCAGAAGAAGCGGAAAGGCGACACCAGAAAAACAGCCGTCATTAGGGCTCAGCAACACTTTTAGAGCACCTCGACAGTGCAAAGGCTGAGATGACTCCTCGGATCCGACAGTTCGGATCTCGGATGTTCAATGCTGCTGAAGCCATTGAGAATTTGGAGGTTGAGGTCACATCCCTCCAACAACAAATCATGGACCTAGACGGTGTGCCCCGACCGCTTGACTTCGCGATCCCTGATGGACCTGCCTAGGAGCGAATCTTTTTCTCTTTTTGAGTCACAATCCTGTACTCTTTTCCCGCACAAAGTCCTTTCTTGCATCTTCTTCCTCACATCATGAACGTGCATGTTTAACCGGCAAGTCACTCTATTCACAATTGTACCACGACATTAGGCACAAACACCTGCACTGGGCCCCTCTGACATTATTGCATCATCCATGCACCCTCATCATTGTCCATGCACAACAATTGCACTAACTAGGATCACTGCACATACACTATATGTACACTGCACCTTACACTTGCACTTGCATCACCGGTATGCTATACTACACTAGGCATTTACACATGCACTGCCACCGCATCTGCATTACTAGGACACAACACTTGCACCCATCTAGAAAATGTAGAACCCACTCTATCCTAGCCTAGGCATCACTCATGCATCTGTAGAGTACAGCTCATACATCATGTAGTCGACAGCACTCCTAGAAGTGACCCAACTACAAGAATCAATAGACCATGTCTATCTTTCACTCTATCCCATCAGGAGTGTTGCTTAGGGTCGGTATTTTCTCTTTTTGAGTCTCACCTCATTCATTGGGTTTTTACCCGTGCATGCTCATGCATTTTAGATTCACATACCTTACCCCTGGTATTGACTCGCTCTACATTTCCAGATCCTACCTTACTGAGGCGGTAACTTAAGGACTCAAGCGATGGAACGCGGAGAAGCATCGAGCAGCCAAGAAATCATCTTGACAACCCTTCTCCGACAAGAGCAGGACATCAAGGAAATCAAGTCTATCATCTATGATATGGCTACCGCTCTCGATAAGCTCCAGGTGGCACAAGGGCAAACCCAGATTTGTCCCCCTACCTCTCAGACAAACGCATCCAACCCAGTGGCACAACCACAGAAACCTTCCTCTAACCCGCTCCCCAAGCCTAAGAAAGAGCGGGCACCACCCAAGCATTTCACCCATTCTCCTCTCAGCCAACTCCTACTAGTTCTCATTGATAGGAAATTGATCACACTCCGTGGTCCTACCCCATTGCAACCCTTAGCCAAACGGAACCATAACTACAAGGAGCATGAACACTGTGCTTTTCATCAAGGTCCTGGGCACTCTACTGATCACTGCATCGCTTTGAAGCATGCAGTCAAAGAACTAATCGACGAGGACAAACTTGATTATGTGCCCGGTAGTTGGAGTTCCAGAAATCCCTATCCCCTCATCAACCCATCATCAAGCCGCCTTCATGCCACCTAGAGCAGTGTCTTCACCAACTTATTTGAAGAAGGAGACCTGAAAGCGAAATCCTGAGTTCGGTTGATCAAAGCCAAGTCCAGTCTAAGTCTGTCTTAGTTAGGATTTCTTTCATGTAAGAGTCGGCCGCAATGGCCCTGTATGAGTCAAGTCAAACTCTTTCAATTCAATGAAATCATTTTTTTAAGAGTTTCATCTTCATACTTGCGTAGCATAGCTGAATGCTTCCTAAGCTTATCTGCTTTAACAAGAGATCACCTAAACAGATAATCAAACTCATAATCCCCAGGGGCAGAATACGATGAAAAGCAGAATTCTCATCCAGGAACCTTGTCCTGTACAGAGTTGGGTAGCATCTCTGAATGTAAAGGTCAAGACCGCGCCATACCAGGGGCAGGGGGGCAATCAAAAGCAAGGGGCAAGCCCATCTCCGGTCATCCGAGGTAAGCTTCCCCAGGACAATGCTTGGAACAGGGGGCAACTTGAACAAGAGCTGACACCCGAACAAGTAACTAACAACTGCGGGAAAAGTTGCACAAATTTACTAGGGGCAAATGCCTCGCCTGACAAAGCAAGGGGCAATATCAGAATGACTACCGGATCCCGAACCAATCAAATGGGCAAAATCAAAGCACAGTGCTTAAGGTCTTGTCTGACAACGCTTGCACTTTTAGCTGCTCCGGGAAAGGACAGGAAGCCATCTTTGGCACCCCTTCATCCCATTCAATGTAAACCCGCTTTACAGATCAATGAAATCCGCTAGTTAGCCCCTTTGAGCCTAACAGCCTTCTTTTCATATAGCCTTTTTAGGGACACCCTCCCTCGCCAAACTGTGGTAATTTGCATGAACTACGTCATGACCTGATCCTATAAAGGGTACGTAGGCAGCTTGACAAATCAGGTGCGGTCATAAAAAGGGATCATACCACCTCAATCTCCACTACGCAGAGTCAAACCATCGAACTAAAGCCTCTTTGGAATGTCTCCTTGCAGAGATAGAGCAAAAAAATCCTCTCAACTTCTCCAGTCAAGGGTAAAAAAAATAATAATAAATTCCATTAAAGGAAAACCCAAAATAGAAGTTGAAACATTTTAAAAGTCAGAAACTCCCCACAAAGATAACCTCTCCGGACTCTGTCCCCAACAGATATCTTTCAAGGAAAATCTCTCCAAAAAAAATCCCCAAGCAGAGACAACCTTTTTCGAAACTCTCCCCAGCAGAGACAACCTCTCTCAAAATTTAAAAAAAAAAAAAAAACTCTGCTGGAAATCCAAAAGTACAATCCTCAGGAGAGTACAACGAGTACAATGGAAGAGATCCCCAAAAGAGTAACTGCAAAGGAGAAATCCCAGGGTGTCCCAAACTTCGGTCCCCTAGCCTACATTTCATCCTATCACAAGTCTCCCTAGATCCCCTAGAGACTGAAAGTGCAAGCAGCTTATCTCGCAAGTATCCGAAAGCGAGACACCGACATCCAAAGAATGAGAACAAAACTCCGTTCAAATCCATCGCGGGCCCAATGAAAACCAGAAATGGCATTGGTGCACAAAAATTACGCGAACCCCAGACCTGATCTCGAGACCAGGGGCAAAAAAGGGAAGAAAACTTACCAGCTTCGCAGGCATGAGGAAAACCGGCAACCGCCTCATTGCGCAAAAATTATGCGAACCCCATTGACTTGGTCATTCCAAGGGTAAAAAAGGGAGAAAAGCTGAAGAGCAGTTTAGCAAAAGAATCCGGCAATAATCAGGCTCGCCGAATTCCCGACAATCCCCCACAAGTCACTAGCAGATAGCCTGGAGAAACAGACCCCAACAGTAGCCTCTAGCAAAGCTTAATTCCCCAGATCATCAGTAGTGGTCTACAACAGGGGCACATTCCCCAGCGGATCCCCAGCAGAAGCCTCTAATCGCTCTCTATAAACATTCTCCCATGCAAGAATCTGAAAGCATCCAGTTTTCTTTTCAGCAAGCGTCTCCCCAGCCGGAATACTCAATCAGCAGCGAGGCAGAGCAACTTTCATTGGCAAAGCTACCCCAAGTCCTCAGCAAAGCCCGACTCCGCAAGATGCAAATCATGGCTTCATCAATGTCATAATAGGACAAATTTGCTTAGCATTGTACTCTATCCCTAAGGACAAAATCAATTCACCTTGTGAAAGTGATCTCCTTATTAAATCACATTAGCAAAGGAAGCATTCAACTTCAAATTATGAGTCTCCTTCTGGTCACCATCAGAGTTCCCATACTCGTCGGATCAGCCATCCTCGAAGTCTGTCAAATCCCGTGACATCTTCCAAGTCTGTCAAATCCTGTGGTCTCTCAATCACCGCCAGAGTCCCAATACTCACCAGGTCAATCACATTCTAAGTGTCTTTCCACCGGCTTGGCCAGGTCAAACAGAACTCAGCAATTGCTCGAGATGCATCACGGTTTCAACAAAAAGCGAGAGCAAAATCGAATGCCTTCAGAATCTTCAAATAGCAAAGGACTGGTCTCCAAGAGCGCGTCATATACCCAACCCTCCTTCAACCTGCATGTCACACTAGGGAAACCAGGACTAGTCTAACCTCTCATGCATAAGTCAAGCCGTGTAAAGCTGCACTAGTTGCACACACTTAATCGAGTCGCACATAATGTACTCTAGTTACTTAAATCCAGTTACAGACTAGTTGCGCACACTCAATCGAGTCGCACATAATCAAATCCAGCTGCAAACTAATTGCACACACTCAATTGAGTCGCACATAATGCACTCTAGCTAATCAAATCCAGTTGCGCACTAGTTGCATACACTCAATCGAGTCGCACATAATGCACTCTAGTTACTCAAATTCAGTTGCACACTAGTTGCACACACCCAAGCGAGTCGCACATAATACACTCTAGCTACTCAAATCCAACTGCACACTAGTTGCACACACTCAATCAAGTCATTCACTGCACTTAAACTAACTGCATTCAAATTTCACATTGCACTCTAACTGCATAAAATCAAGTTGCACTCAATACATCATAGCTACATATTAGCTGCATACAAGGTGAAAGCCTTATCCAATACATTCAAGTCGCACAACACATTACATGCACTTAATCATGTCGCGCACACTTAGGCATCAAATCATCTATCTTGACAAACTCCATACTTTCATCCTATCAACATCAGTCAATTCGCTAGTGCCTCCATGCCATGCCTCAATCTTTGAACATTCCTGTGGGTAACCTTTACAAGTGTCCACCACTGGACATCCCGTGTGACCTTGACAGTGACACCACCCCATGTCCCCTTTGTGACACCCCCGTGTGTCCTTGCATCCCAGTTGAGTCGTCACATAAGGCACTTTGTCCGCCACCGTCGCATGCCCGCATCCCAGTGATTGTGTTGTACCTGACAGTGTACACCACCCCCGCATGTCCTCGTTTGTGACACCCCGTGTGTCCTGGACAACTCCAGTGAGCGTCGAAATAACCCTTTGTCGACACCACTGCGCATGCCCGACTCCCGCGTGGACTTGACCCCAAAGTACCACACCCGCTGGATGTCCCAATTTGTGACACACCCCGTTGTCCCTGGCATTCCAGGTGAGCGTCGAACATATACCCTTTGTCGACACCGCATCGCATGCCCACATCTCCGTGTGTACCTTACAGTGTACACCACCCCATGTCCCTTTATGACAACCCCGTGGTCTTGAGCTTTCCCGGTGCGCGTCGACATAAACGCACTTTGTCGACACCCTCGCATGCCGACATCCCGTGTTGTAACTTGACAGTGTACACACCCGTTCTCCCGCCTTTGTGACACCCCGTGTTCCGGGTCCCCATGAGCGTCGACAAAACGAACTTTGTCGACACCTCGCATGCCCACAGCCGTGTGTACCTTTACACTTGTAAACCACCCGCATGTGCCGCTTTTGACACCCCCGTGTGTCCTGGGCATCCCAGGGTGAGCGTCAATATAATGCACTTTGTCGCACCTCGCATGCCCGACATCCGTGTGTACTTGACAGTGTAACCACACCCGCATGTCATCTTTGTGACGAG